>JXTB01000308.1:193878-233661 GCA_002914805.1 Parasponia andersonii | reverse complement strand
ATATAAGCATCACGGAGGAGGTCGCATATATCCTTCTTGGAGGAGGTCGCATATAAAACTTATGCGACCTTAGGATTTTAAACCGCATAACAATTTGCAACTTATTTAAACTTAAGAAATCATATTTTAAAGAATATTATCCCATTCAAAGAGATCATTATTTCCATTTTCAAACTTCTATGATAAAATAACCATTTTAAGCTTAAGATAGTTTAAAACTCTTTTGAAAAGTATGAGCTAATGCAAAGAGAATTTATGTGCAATAAACTAAATCAAATACAAGACTAAGTATGAATATACCCTATCTAGACACAATCTTGTATCTTGATTATCCATCTTCAAGCTTGATTCCTTGATTAACTCGAGGTAGAACTATAATATCATTTCACTACACACTCAAGTTAAATCATTAGTACTAAATCAAATATTTGTTATCTTCAAAATAAGAGCGAGTAAGATTGAAGCCTTAATTTCCCAACAATCTCTCCCTTTTTGATGATGACAAATATTGATTTATGAGATAAAAGGAAATATGCAATAAGGATATTAAAGTATGAAATTTGACAAGTTTATCTTATTCCTTACTATATTTTAAGCTCCATCTCAAAATATGCTTGAGAAAGTTAAAAAGACTTGCTCCCCCTTTTTAACCCAATTCAGCATCATAAGCATATTGTGAGAAAATTAGAAATGTGTGCTAAACAAAGTTCTCTCCCTTAAACTATGCACACTCATAAATGAATCTTTTCTCTTCATATTCATAAATCAGCATTACTCTCCCCCTTTTGACATCATTAAAAAGATAGAGACAAATATCAAACTAGATCTTGTATAAAAACCAATTTATCTTAAAAAAAAAATTCTCCCCATATGAATTCACTATAAATTAATGACAAAAGTATATAAAAGAGTAATACTCAAACAATTTTCTCTCTATGTAAAAAATAATATGACAAGTTAAGCAATAAAGAGATGTAGAGGAAACTAGGATTGAACAATCTTCAAAATAAGAATAACAATGTTAAACATAAGATTGAACAACAATGTGATGCCAAAGAGTATGAGAAGTATAGCATATTATATGTAAAGAAATTTCATCAAATCAAGATCACGAAAGCTTCAAATATTTCACTTGTTGATAATATATTTCTCCAAGTGTAATCATCACAAAGCATAGAGGATAAATTAAAATCATTAAAGCACAATAGTGAAATAATTTCCTTTCCTTCAATTTATCAAATTATAGAGAGCATAAAATTCATGAAAAATGATAATGACGAATTTAGCACAAGTAAATCATAAATATGCTCCCTCTCAATATATGAATCATGATCAAAATATCAATAGTCAAAGTAAGAAAAGATCAATTATATATGGGAGATATCAATTATGGATACCAATTATTTTTTAAAACAATTACCAATTATATTTGAAAAAATATAATAACCAAGTTTGATGCTAATTAAAACTATGCCAATAGATACCAATTATATTTTGAAAAACTATATCAAGTTGATACCAGTTAAAGTAATTAATGAAAGATAAAATAACCAACTTGATACGAATTAAAATAATTTAAATCAAAAATACATTCTTCTTCTCCTTTTGATTTTATTAAAAAAAATTGCGTAAACATGAATGATAAGACTGATACCAATTAATAAATGTAAAATAAAAACTATGAATAAACAACTAATAATAAGTATTCAATTTAAACATGATATGTTATTCAAATTTAAACAACCATAAGAAATAGATGTTCAGAAAAAATAAAACATAACAAAGTATATTTTGAAAGCTAATGAGAATCTTATATGTGATAGTCATAAAAAAAATTGTTCTCATTAAAAAATAATGCATAAAAATGCAAAATGATAAAGTTAAAAAGTACAAACATTGAATTCAAGTAATGCATCATTTTAAGTTCAAATACATCACCAATATAGATAAAATAATTTAATTAATTATGCATGGTGTTTGTCATGTAAAAACTATCAAGTATTTGTATAAATATAAGAGTTTAAGTATTATACATTGTGCAAGTAATTTGAATCATATATGAGCAATTTATAAATCAAATAAAATCATCTATACCATCTTTCCAAAAACTCTTCATCTTCTTTGTGTGGAGGTTGACTCAATCATCATCTTTAATTTTTCGTTAGGATCCAATTATTCAAGCATAATACCACACCTACAATAACATCATCTATGCTTTTCTCCTTAAAGGAGTCGTTAGTTTCATCAAATATCACATACATAGATATATCTACTACTTAGTTCTTTTATTGAAAAACTCTCTTTATGCATAAGTAGTAGTAAAATTACTTAGTTCTTTTGTTGAAAAACTCTCTTTATGCATAAGTAGTAGTAAAATAACTAGGAAAAGTTCCAATGTTAGATTTTGAATCAAAAATTTCAAATTGTCTTTGGTGTTTAAAAAAAATATTTGTATCCAACGACTCTAAAAATATCCAATATTGGGCTCTTGATTATTTCAAAACTCATAATGATATTTTATTTTAAATAAGTTTAATCAACATATGGTTTAAAATATAACAAATAGTGTTGACGATTTTGGCCTAAAAGTATTTTAGTAAAACATTTGCATTCGACATAATCAAGGCTATTTTGAAACCAATAAAGAAAATAATGTAAATCTTTTTGAAACATTATCAATTAATTCAAAAGCATAATATTTT
This sequence comes from Parasponia andersonii, assembly GCA_002914805.1. Lineage (NCBI taxonomy): Eukaryota > Viridiplantae > Streptophyta > Magnoliopsida > Rosales > Cannabaceae > Trema > Trema andersonii. Next base: position 230,959 of record JXTB01000308.1, on the reverse strand, counting down.
TCAAAAAATAATTAACATAATTTCTAAAGTGACATGCTTTACAAATTTTGTCATTACAAAAAAAATCAGACTAGGTAAGCCATAACAAGATTCCTTTACTAAAGTTTTGACAATGTAACCACACTAACATGTCCAAATCTTAAATTCCAAAAGCAATAGACAATTTTTTTTAATCAAAAGATATACTCTCATTTGTTCAAAATTTCAAATTAAATATTTGAAAGAGTAAAACAAACTTCAAAAACCTAATCAAATGATTGACAAGAATTAAGCATAATATATTTCTAGCAAGACATTTTTAAATATAGGCAAAGAATTGTTACCGATATTACTTATGCCAATAATTTTGCTTTTTGTATTGTCTCTAAAAATGAAATATCTACCATCATTTTTTTGTGAAAATTGAGAGCTTAGTGAAGTTATTGGTCAAGTTCTTAGAGCACTCATTTTCTTGCTTGTTCCTGTAAGAAAGATTCAAGTATGGATTTTTGGTACCCACATAACTTTGGGTCCTTAGGGGTTAGTCTTTGAACTCTTTAGTATCCAAACTAGTTTTCCATCAAAATATGCATTTTTCTTTATAAAGCATGAAAAACTAGTATGACCATCTTGATTACAATAAGTGCAAGTATGCTTTGTGTCACTTATACTAGATCTCACAAAATAGTTCTTGAGGTATTTTTGTTTAACAGAAGATTTGTACCCAATACATCATTTGTTAAAAACACATTTTTGTCCACCAAGCATTAAATCAAAATTTTTCTTTCCATTGGTAAACTAGTGGACAACGTTGGTCAAGTCAAAAATCTTGTTATTTAAGGAAGTGTTTTCTTTTGATAAAATATCACAACTACTACAAGGAAATTTTACTTCCTTTTCTTTGGTAAATTTTTCAACTATTTTTGACAAACTAAGAATTTCCTTTTTAAGAGCATTGTTCTTGAAAATGAGTTTTTCAAAGTTTTTGTGTAAATCATTGAAATCAATCAACAAGTTTTCATATGATAAATCACAATCACTATCACTAAACTCACTACTAGTATCACTAACATCATGAAATTTACTTTTAGGTTCAAGTGAGCTTACCTCATTTTCTATTGCCATGAAGTACATGTTGTCTTCTTGATCTCTTTCATTACTTTCTTTCATCAAGATCTCATGTGTCATGAGCGCACCCATGAGTTCTTTTAGAGGAAATTTGGTGAGATCTCTAGCTTTTTGAATTATCACCACTTTGCTTAGATACGCTTTAGGAAGACTCCTAAGCACTTTGTTCACCAAATCTATGTTAGAAAACGATTTTCCAAGAATATTAAGAGAGTTAATAATAATAGTAAATCTAGTAAATATTTAAGTAATAGTCTCATCTTTATGCATCTTGAATAATTCATATTGGCATGTAAGAATATTAATTTTCATCTCTTTCATAGAATTTGTGCCTTGATACGATACTTCAAGCATATTCCACATTTCATGAGCATTTGTAGCTTTTTCAACATTATTAACTATATTTCTATCCATATCACAAATCAAAATATGCATAGCTCTACCGCATTTTGAAAATGTAATTTTATCATTTACATCATATTCATCGATTTCTTTATCAACAAATTTATCATCAACCTTTTTCTTAAAAACAAATGGACCTTTAGTAACAATATGCTATAAATCAAAATTTAAAGATTGTAGATATATAAGCATTCTATTCTTCTAATAATTATAATCGGTTCCATTAATAAATGGTGGTCTAATAGTTGAATACCCCTCATATAAAAAGTTTTGAAAATTATTTGGATTTGCCATCTCAAGACGGTTAAGTCTTTTAAAATTGAGTATCAAGTTCTGATACCAATTGTTAGCTATTGTTAGCCCAAGATTAACAACCCAAGAGGGGGGTAAATTAGGTTTTAAAACGTTTTAATAAACTTTTCAACTATTCAAAACCATAGGCCATTATTTTAAAACTTTTTAGCTAAATCAACAATAATGCCAAAACATATAGCAATAATAGCAAGTATATTAAGCACACTAAATATTAAACACTCAATTAAATAGCTTGCAATAACGTAAAGAGCATAGGGATAGAGAAAGTGCAAACTCGGTTTTTATAAGGTTCGACAAACACGAAAGTTTGTCTACGTTCTCGGCTCTCGGCAACTTGCTTTGAGCTTTCCACTATCGGATCAAGATTATGGGTTTGACCGACCCTTTTACAAACAGAGTGAATTTTACTTAGGCACACCCTAGCCTTTACAATAGTCTTGACTCCGGCTCTATCATGCCTAACCTCGGATTGTTTTAACTCCGGTGACAACCTCACCTATACGAATTGTTTAGATAATGGTACCAATCACACCAACTCACAGGTTGTTTATGACTCTGATGGCAACCTCACCTAAATCGGGTTGTTTATGAATCCCGTGGTAACCTCACTTCACACTTAATAGTTTTTCAATAAACAAGAGTGAAAACTCACTCACAAATTCTCCTCACAAAGTAATTAATACAATTTTGGCTTAGGAAATTTGAGAACAATACACTATAGATTCTCTAAGATTGGCTCAATATAATTTGAAAGTATAATTAATGTGAAAATAGGCTAAGACACTTTGAGAGTAGATGAATATTAATTTAAGTTCATGCTCTTATTTTAAATGCTATCAAATGAGGCTCTATATATAGATATCTAAAAAAACTAGCCGTTTATAGTTATTATTAGCTTTCTGCCAAATATTTGGTTGACCAAAATTAAAGTTTGCAATAAACTTGTTAATGTGATTATTGTGATAAAGGACAATTTGGGCATGTGGAATTGAATTATTTTTCCACCTATTTAAGTTTAGTAAAGACAATTCCACACAAAATGATGGAATAGTGATTCTCTTGGAATGACTTTTCATGAGTTAAAAATCAACCAAATATTGCGACTTTTAGAGAGAACTTAAAAAGAGGAGCTCCAATATGCTCCTATTTTCTTTTTGATCAATTCTCCCTCTGCAGTAGACGCAGGCCATAATAAGCTCCTTTTTTCGTAGGTGCCTCCTCTTACTAGTGAGGGAATCTTTCTCTTTGTAGCTTTTCTCTTTTTTTTTTTTTTTTTATTTGTTTTTACTTTTTTTATCCAATAACTCTCCTTTTTGGGAGAATACTTTCCCACTTAAATCTAAATCTTGAGTGATTTTAGTACATCCACATCTAGATCTGTGGTGGTTTGTGTTATTTTTAGTTTTTTTTTTTTTGATTTTTGTGTGGTTGTCCTTTATATTTGTATTAATTTTGATTCAGATCTGGAGAGATAGTTACTATAAAGGATTAGAGTTAGTAGAATCTCCTCTAATGAATCAATCCGAGTTACCAATTCAGATTGGAAAGAATCAAGAAGAGCCAATATTGAAGTGCTTTATTTTATCCTTAGGTAATTTTCTCCAAAATCATCATTAGGGACTACCGATACTCCAGATCTACAAAAGTGTTGTTATCTTCAAGTTTTTAAATCCATCTTTTGATTTTCATTATAAGAGATTGTAACTTGATTGACTATTATAACCCTTGCGTGAGTTTTATGAAATTATTTTGCTTTTGGAAAAAAAAAATGCTCTCCAAATAATAGAGAGCAACGGTATAGAAATATGGGTTTATTGATAAGGTACAGTGGATGAATATGATTAGTTTTACTTTTCAAAAAAAAAAAAAAACCAACCAAATAATAGAGAGCAACCGTACAGAAATATGGGTTTATTGCTGAGGTTTAGTAGTTGAAATATGATTAGTTCGGAAAAGTAAAGTGTGAATGCTACGCCCTATTGTACTTGATTTCTTTCTCACATATTAGATAATTCCAGCAACTTGTATCGTCTCCTACCTTTCTCAAGAGGCCCTGTTAAAGAAGAAATAAAAAAAGGAGAAAATGTTGGGGGTAGGCATTGAATTAAAAATCGGCCATTGAAGCTCTTTGCTTTTCATGAGCTCTTGGTTTCCTTTTTTCAATAATTATTATATTGTCCATACCTTATTGTATAGAAGCCCTATCTCGTTCTCTTTCACAATAAAGCCTCATTAATCTCTCTCTTTCTCTCACAGCAAGGCCCCATTAATGGTCGATTCCAGCAATTGCAAGCTTTTTTTTTTTTTTCCCCCAAATATTTCAACTCCAGCAATTTTCGATGTGTGTATAACTCTATGGTATCTATCTATGGTTGGAGAAGGAACACAATGACCTAAAATTTAGGTTTTTCGCCAAAAAAAAAAAAATCATAAAAAAATCGTGAAAAAAAATGGAACAAAGAGGGGCTTAGATTCTAGGCACTAACAAAAGAATGAACAATTTCGGAGTATAAATCATTAAATAATTTTGTATTAAATAATCAGGTCTGATGTTGCCTCTTCTTTTGTAGTAATATATCTCTTAATTTTCAAAACAATTTTGGAAAAATGAAGAACAGAAGTATCACCGTTAAAACATTCCTGCACTTTCATTTTTTCATAGACGAAAAACACACACAAAAGAAGGAACAAATTGCATATTTTAGATCGAATGATTAATCCTCTATGAAGCAAAGAGAGAATAATGATTTTTCTCAAATAAGTTTGTTGTGCGGTCTAAAATCCTATGTCAGGTCGCATGAGCAGGAGTTAAGTTCGACCTCCTCCGCTTAGGTTACATGCGACCTCCTCCGTATAGTTATGTGTGACCTCTTTTATATAAATTATGTGCGACCTCCTCAGTATAGGTTATGAGCGACCTCTTCTGAAAGAAAAGAAAACAAGTCTCTGCTTCGTCAAATAGGTAACCTACAAGAAAAGAGAAACAGAAGTCTCTCTTTTTAATGATCGACCAGTTACCCGTTTTGAGTGGTTACCCAATTATATTGATTACTCAAATTATATTACCCGATTGTATAGTTACCCGTTTTCACAATTAGGAACATTGAGTTACCCTCACCTATATAAAGGGAACTCAATGTTTCAGACGGGGGATTCGAATTTTCCAATTTTCAGATTTCGAAATTCTGACTTCCAATTTGAGAGAGTTTTCCAGACGAGACATTGTAACTTTGAGTGCTTATAATTCTCCATAAAATAATGAAAAACAGTGGACGTAAGCTCATCTTTTTCGGGGCTGAACCACTATAAAATCCTCTCTCTTTATTTGCTTTGATTAATAACCCAATTCACACAAGCCACATCTCTTAATTTTTTCTAAATTTATTGTTGATAAAACCTCCATCAACAAGGTTAATGACCGATATTCAATCAGTGACAAACTGGTTGTGTGATATCTTAAATCTCGTACGACACTCAACTCCTCATAAAATTAATTAATCAATAATAACATAACTCCATATCAATTATATTAAAATTATATTGCATTATTAAATGAGCATAAATTTTTTTATAGAAATTAAGTTGAGAATTTTGAATGTTTGCATTATAATTTTATTTTTGTGAATGCTAACCATCATTCACTAAGTAATAATTTTACAGTGAAATGCTCGAGATAAGCTCTTTGGTATGAATTTTTTTTTGAGTCTTGGAATAATTATGATAACATCATGGATACATTGTGAAATCCCATAAAAATTATAAGGGCAAATTGGTCTTTTGACCCAAAAAAAAAAGAATTTGGACGGATTTGGGTCTAGGTTCATTTGGGCAAAAATGTAAGAAACGTTTAAAAATTAGGGTCAAAATATAATTATTCAAGGGTATTTTTGAGAAGAATTTCAGAAAATTGGGTCCAAGTGCAATTAAACCAAACAATGCCCAATTAACCAAAAGTTAACACGTGGCATTATAGTTATGAAAATTGCCCATAAATCCTCGCATTTTCCTATTATTTTTCGATTTGGTCCCCAGAGAAAACCCCAATACCCAATTTCCAGCGAAGCTCTATTGAGCCACCTCCAGCCATCATTGCCCTGTGCCACCGACTGGCATCGATGCCCAGCTGCCGGACGAAGCTTCTGCCGCAAGAATCAGCCCCGTCGAAGTCTCCGATCGCCAGAAAAACGCAGAAAATACAGCGGCTTCTTTTCCTCGCCGGAGCCGATTCTGGCCACTGTTCGCTACAAAACTGGTCGCTGTGGACTCGTCTCCTCACGGGCAATATGATGGTAAGTACCTTGTATCTCGATTTTGCTCCGTTTGATTTTAATTTCGTTAGATAGTTTTATGTATAATTAGTTTTGAAATTAAGTTTTCGATCGGACCGTTAGATTTTAAAACTAATATCATTTCTGGAATCTACATTAAAAATGATGAAAAATGAGATATATATTGACAATATTTTGAAAAGGCCCGAAAAACGAGATCGAACAGCTCAGATTTGCCTCGATTTGCGTGTTGTGGGGCCTGCATCCAAATTTGAAAAATTATATGTCTAACCTAGGATTTTTGGGTGTTCTGAATTCAGTGGTGAAGTCTGTTTCATGATTTGAAGCTCTGTTTGAAAATCAAGTTTTCAAACCAAGGAACTAAAGTTTCGAAAATGAAGTCCGCTCTTTTAAACGACACCCAAACGATGCCAATCTTTCTCCATAGCCTTGTAACACTAGTTGGACGCTCGATAGAGGTAGGGACTTGATTACTTGATTACTTGATTCTAAAATTAATTTAATTTATGAATTTTATATATTTTCAATAAATATAGAATTTCGTGAAATAATTTATAAAAATTATGTTTATGTCCATTTTTGACCTGAATTGAGATATAAACTGCCTGGGAGACACGTCACACTGGTTGGCGTGTCATATATATTGTTTTGGATTGATTTCTGTAGGAAATTGGATTTTTGGATTTTGATAGAAAATAGCTATTGTAATGCCGAAATTTTTAGAAAATCCAAAATGGTTTGAGAACTCAGTTTTGAGGTCTGGAAGTGATTTGATTAAAGAATAATGCATGGTTATTTTAAGATTCTGTGGAAATAGTGCATATCCTTATTATGTCATTTATAAAATATTTGTACACATTCACACATTTACGATGCCCTACATTGGGTGATCGGATATACGATGCCCTACCTCGGGTGATCGGACTTACGATGCTCTACATCGGGTGATCAGACTTACGACGCCTCTTTAGGTGGCTCGGACTTACGAGTGATCCATTAGGACACTTCGGACATCATGATTGCATACATGGATATATGTTGGCTTGAATGGATATGTACTGGTTTTGATAAATGTTACAATGGTTTAAAATGTTTGACCATTAGACTATGACTTCTACTTGAGTTTTATGAACTGTTTTGAATGGAATACTGACCATGCAGAATCTTCAACATTAGAATATTTTATATATATGTAGGAACTTGTAATTGATTCTCTACTGGGTATTAGCTCACCCCTTTCTTTCCTTCAGGTGGCACTCAGTGTAATTTAGATCAGAAGAGATAAATCGAGACATTTGCAGAACAACTAGTTTATTTATATTTTTGTAATTTCCTACGAGACTTGTGAAATATTTAAATTTGAGTAGGAATTTGGATTTCATTAAACTTTATAAATTAGAATATAAAATCTAGACATGGTTTGTATTACTTAAGTCTGAGTTTGAGTGTGAGATGATTTGTGATATACGACTATTAAAACAATTATTTTATTTACGGTCTATGTTCAATGAGTGATGCATAACTATGGGGTTTTATTTTTATTTAAATATTTTATTGAGGCCAGTTTTGAAAGGTTAGAGTCCCTATGGCAAAATTTTGAATGAATTGGGTCTTTTTATTTAGTTCTTTTTGGTATTTCTAATTTATGAAATGCCCATTCTGCCATTGACCCCGGCCTCAGGTCGTGACAGAAAATTTGGTATCAGAGCTCAGTTTTAATTTAAAATACTCGGAGTGTGTCACTTAGTAAACTAGATTGGACATTTCTTTTACATAAGTTGTGCAAAATCATCATCTTACTAATACGTTGGACATATTGACTTAAAGATCAAGAAAATGCCTCCAAGAAGAAAAGTATCTCAACCTGAGAGAGAACAAGATGTTCCGCCACTGCAAGTCCTTCCTGCCTTTAATATTGTTGATGCTCTTCAACAAGCTATGCAGAGGATACCTGGTGTTATGGCAAGACTGACTGCTAAAAATGACTGATCTATAAGCTTCAGGGATTTTACTAAACTGAACCTCCCGAACTTTTATGGTGAACACAATCCTGCAACTGCACTGAGATGGCTTAGGGAAGTTAAAAAGAAATTTGATACCTTGGCAGTACCAGCAGAGTTTAGAGTGGGCTTTGCAATGTACTTGCTTCAGAATGCTGCTGATCATTGGTGGAACACTATTAAGTTGACTCATGACACTACCAATATGACTTGGGAACAGTTTGATGAACTGTTCAGAGGACAGTATGCCAATGATGACCATGTTAATGAAATGCTGAAACAGTACAATATCTTGCGACAAGGTAGCATGACTGTTGATGAATACTATGCGAGGTTTGTGGAACTCTCCCAGTATACTCATACATTAGGAAATCATTCGAGATTATAAGTGGTTCATTTTAGAACCAACTTAAGGTCAGAGATTCGCATCAGACTTGAGCTGTTTCCAATTACTACCCTTATCAAGGCTTATGGTATAGCTCAGAGAATTGAAGCTACACTAATTGGTGATAGAGGAACTACTGGTGGATATATTGGAAAAGGTACAGATCAAAAAATGAAAAAGAGACGATGGCAAGGACAGGGTTCACAGAGTAGTGGATGCAGTGGCATTTTTGTTTCAACAGGAAGTGGGCATTTTACTCCGTATTCCTGCCACTACTGTGGTCAACATGGCCATTTTAGAAGAAATTGCCCCCAGCTTTTGCAGACTCCTTCACTGACCACCGGTGGACCACAAGGGAGTCAAGCAACTTCGATTCCCATCCCTAGTCAGCAAACTAGGCCTACTCATTTCCAGAGCTCAGCTCTGACTTTTAACTCTCCTATTCAGCACCAATATCATCCTCAAGGTTCTACCTACACCACAGGTATCTGGAACATAAGGAGGTTATGGACAGTTCCACAGTAGTACTCTTGGGTCTAGCAGTAGTCATCTGGGTGGAGGCAGAGGAAACAAAGGAAAAGAGAAAGCTCAAACCTATGCAGTCACCGGGACAGAGGGATATGATCAGCCTTGAACTAGAGTGGTTGATGGTATGATCTTACTTTATCACTCTTGGGCTCATGTGTTATTTGATACCGGTGCATCACATTCTTTTATATCTGTGTCGTTTGCTAATATGTTGGGTTTAAAATTTGAAATCTTTGATCCTGCTTTGAATCTTGATACTCCTTCGGGAAATATCAATAGTGTGTCTACTATATGCAACTCTTGTTCTATCGTCATTGATGGATGTGAGTTATTAGTTAATTTGATTGTGATACCTATGAACCAATTTGATGTGATTCTTGGTATGGACTGGTTGTCCAAATATAGAGCAATAGTGGATTGTCATAGAAGAAAGGCGACTCTTCATACTGAAGATGGTTATTTAGTTGTGTATCAAGCTGGTTTGAATCCAATAAGCCTCAGTCTTCTCCTGAAAGCAAGTATTGGTGGGAGAAAGAAATTGGAATGTTATGGAAGCCTATTCACTATTGATAGAGAGATAGGAACTGCTGATAAATACTCATGGATATCAGTGGTTAATGAATTTCCTAATGTTTTTCCAGAGGATTTACCTGGATTACCACCTGATAGAGAGGTTGGATTCTGTATCGACTTAGTTTTTGGAACTCAACCAATTTCTATTCCTGCTTATCGAATGGCCCCTGCGGAGATGACTGAATTAAGGGAATAACTATGACCTATTGTCAAAAAGGTTCATCAGGAGTAGTACCTCACCTTGGGGTGCTCAAGTTCTCTTTGCCAAGAAAGCTGATGGTACACTCAAACTTTGTGTGGACTACAGAAAGCTAATCAAGCTTACAATAAAGAACAAATATCCTTTGCCAAGAATAGACAAGTTGTTTGACCAATTCGGTGGATCCAAATTCTTTTCAAAGATAGACTTGAGATCTAGGTATTACAAACTGAAGATTTGTAAAGAAGACATACCGAAAATTGCATTCAGGACTCGATATGGTCATTTCGAGTTTCTGATTATGCCTTTCGGGTTGACGAATGCACCTGCAATGTTCATGGACTTTATGAACAGAATCTTCAGGCCTTATTTGGATAGATTCGTGGTTGTGTTTATTGACGACATTTTGATTTATTCTAAGGCTCGGGAAGAACATGCTGAACATTTAAGAACCGTGCTTCAGACATTGAGAGATCATCAGTTATATGCCAAGAGATCGAAATGTGATTTCCGGATGACAGAAGTTAAATTCTTGGGCCATGTGATTTCTCAAAATGGTATCTCAGTTGATCCATCTAAGATAAAGTCTATTCTAGGATGGGAAAAATCGAGAAATGTTACTGAGGTACAGAGTTTCCTTAGTCTAGCTGGTTATTATCGTCGTTTTGTAGAAAACTTCTCGAGTATTGCTTTACCTTTAACCAAGTTAACGAGGAAAGATGTTATATTTGCTTGGAATGATGAGTGTGAGACATCATTCATGAAATTGAAGGAAAAACTGACAATCGCACCTATTCTGATTGTCCCTGATAGTAGTGAACTATATGTGGTGTACACAGACGCTTCTGGTCTGGGATTGGATGTGTTTTAATGCAAAATGGCCGGGTTACAGCTTATGTTTCTCGTCAATTGAAACCTCATGGAAAGAACTATCCTGCTCATGATCTAGAATTGACAGCTATAATATTTGTTCTCAAGATCTGGAGATGTTACTTGTATAGTGTTAAGTTTGATATTTACTCTGATCACAAGAGTTTGATATATCTCTTTAGCCAACGAGACTTGAATTTTAGACAGAGGAGATGGATTGAATATATGGAGGATTATGATTTCAATCTTCAGTATCATCCCGGTAGTAGATGCCTTGAGCCATAAATCTCATGGTATACTTGTTTTTTTGATACTTGAAGAGTGGAAAAATTCAGTCACTATTGGTGATTATAATTTGGAGTATTCTGAGAGAAACAATATTGCTTGTGTTAGCAATGTAGTGGCTACTCCTTCACTTCTTCAGATAGCTCAATAAAGTCAATGGCAAGATCAAGAATTAAAGAAAATTTAGAACTAACTTCAGAATGGTGAACAACTAGATAGTTGGAGTACTAATAGAGAAGGATTTGTACTATTTAATGGAAATTTAGCTGTAGCTAATAATCCACGCTTTCGATAGACTATCTTGACTGAAGCTCACAAATCTAAGTTTGCAGTACATCCTGGTAGTACTAAGATGTACTATGACTTAAAGAGACAGTATTGGTGGAAATGCATGAAACGAGACGTAGTTACTTTTGTGGCTAAGTGTATAATCTATCAACAAGTAAAAGCAGAACACCAAAGACCAGCTGGATTACTTCAGCCATTGCCTATTCCAGAGTAGAAATGGGATAAGATTACTATGGATTTTATAACAGGATTGCCGAGAACTCAAAAGAAAAATGATGAAATTTGGGTAATTGTTGATTTAATGACTAAAACTGCTCATTTTATACCAATTCGAATTGACTTTTCTCTCAATAGACTTAGTCGTCTTTATGTGGATCACATTGTTCGTTTACATAGAATGCCGTCCAGCATTGTTTCTGATTGAGATGCAAGGTTTACATCCAAATTCTGGAGAGCTTTATAGAAAACTTTGAGAACAGATTTAAATCTTAGTACAGCTCATCACCCATAGACAGATGGCCAATCTGAGAGAACAATTCAGATTCTAGATGATATGCTTCGCTCATGTATACTGGACTTTGGTGGAAGTTGGGATGATCATTTGTCATTAGTGGAGTTTGCATACAACAACAGATACCAAACCAGTTTGAGTATGGCTCTATATGAGGTATTATATGGTAGACCATGTAGGTCACCCTTATGTTGAGCTGATGTAGAGGAGCGAGTTACTCTTAGGTCAAAATTGATACAAGAGACTACTGATAAGATCAACATGATAAGGAAAAGACTTAAGATTGTTCAGAGTCGTCAAAAGAGTTATGCAGATCCCTTGAGACGAGAAGTAGAGTTTGACATTGGTGACTAAGTATTTCCAAAGGTTACACTGAGGCGCGGAGTTACTAGATTCGGAATTAAAGAAAAGTTAGCTCCAAGATATATTAGGGCATTTATGATTACTGCAAGAATTGGGCTAGTAGCATATCGATTAGACTTACCACCATAGTTGGGTCATGTCCATAATGTCTTTCATATTTCAATGCTGAGGAAATATGTTCCTGACCCATCTTATGTAATTCAATACGTGGAAATACCAATTCCAGACGATGTTACTTATGAAGAGCGACCAATTCGAATAATGGGAAGAGAACTCAAAGTGCTTCGCAATAGAAAAATTCCACCTGTCAAAATTCTTTGGAATCACCATAAGGAAGAGGAAGCCACTTGGAAACTCGAGACAGAGATGTATGAAAAATACCCTCACTTGTTTAATTTTCAACTTGAAGTTGTACTGAGTGTATGCCTTGTACTTGAATTTCGGGACGAAATTCATTTAAGGAGGGAAGCATATAAAATCCCATAAAAATTATAAGGGCAAATTAGTCTTTTAACCCCAAAAAAATGAATTTGGATAGATTTAGGTCTAGGTTCATTTGGGCAAAAATGTAAGAAAATTTTGAAAATTGGAGTCAAAATGTAATTATTCAAGGGTATTTTTGAGAGGATTTTCAGAAAACTATGTCCAAGTGCAAATAAGCCAAACAGTGCCCAATTAACCAGAAGTTGACACGTGCCACTACAGTTATGAAAATTACCCATAAATCCTCGCATTTTCCTATTCTTTTTCGATTTGGTCCTCGGAGAAAAATCCAACACCCGATTTTCGGCGAAGCTCCATTGAGCCATCTCCGACCATCGTTGCCCCGCGCTACTGATTGGCATCGACGCCCAGCTGTCGAACAAAGCTTCTGCCACCGGAATCAGCCCCGTCGGAGCCACCGATCGCCGGAAAAATACAGAAAATGCTGTGGCTTCTTTTCCTCGCCGGAACCGATTCCGGCCACCGTTCACTGTGAAACTGGTCGTCGTTGACTCATCTCCTCACGGAAATCTGAAGGTAGGTACCTCGTGTCTCGATTTTGCTCCGTTTGATTTTAATTTCGTTGGACAATTTTGTGTGTAATTGGTTTTGAAATTGAGTTTTCGATCGGACCGTTAGATTTTAAAACTAATATCATTTTAGAATCTATGTTAAAAATGGTGAAAAATGAGATACATATTGACTATATTCTGAAACGAGCCCGAAAAACGAGATCAGACGGCTCAGATTTGCCTCGATTTACATGCCGTGGGGCCCGCATCCAAATTTGACAAATTATATGTCTAATCTAAGGTTTTTGGGTGTTCTGAATTCAGTGGTGACGTCCGTTTCATGATTTGAAGCTCCATTTGAAAATCAAGTTTTCAAACCAAGGAACTAAAGTTTCGAAAACGACACCCAAATGACGCCAATCGTTCTCCAAACACTAGTTGGATGCTCGATAGAGGTAGGGACTCGATTACTTGATTCTAAAATTAATTTAATTTATGAATTTTACATATTTTCAATAAATATAGAATTTCGTGAAATAATTTATAAAAATTGTGTTTATGTCTATTTTTGACCTGAATTAGGACATAAACTGTCTGGGAGACATGTCGCACTAGTTGCCGTGTCATATATATTGTTTTGGATTGATTTCTGCAGGAAATTGGATTTTTGGGTTTTGATAGAAAATAAGTGTTGTAATGCCGAAATTTTTAGAAAATCCAAAATGGTTTGAGAACTCAATTTTGAGGACTAGAAGTGATTTGATTAAAGAATACTATATGGTTATTTTGAGATTCTGTGGAAATGGTGCATATCTTTATTATGTCAATTATAAAACATTTGTATACATTCACACATTTACGATGCCCTACATTGGGTGATCGGACTTACGATGCTCTACATTGGGTAATCGGACATACGATGCCCTACATCGGGTGATCGAACTTACGATGCTCCACATCGGGTGATCGGACTTACGGTGCCTCTTTAGGTGGCTCGGACTTACGAGTGATCCATTAGGACACTTCGGATATCATGATTGCATACATGGATATATGTTGGCTTGAATGGATATATATTAGTTTTGATGAATGTTACAATGGTTTGAAATGTTTGACCATTGGACTATGACTTCTACTTGAGTTTTGTGAACTGTTTTGAATGGAATACTAACCATGCAAGACCTTCAATATGAGTATATTTTATATATATATAGGAACTTGTAATTGATTCTCTACTGGTTATTAGCTCACCCCTTTCTTCCTTTCAGGTGGCACTCAGTATAATTTAGATCAGAAGAGATAAATCGAGATATTTGCAGAACAACTAGTTTATTTATATTTTTGTAATTTCCTACGAGACTTGTGAAATATTTAAATTTGAGTAGGAATTTGGATTTCATTAAACTTTATAAATTAGAATATGAAATCTAAACGTGGTTTATATTACTTAAGTCTGAGTTTGAGTGTGAGATGATTTGCGATATACGACTATTAAAACAGTTGTTTTGTTTACGGTCTATGTTCAATGAGTGACGCATAACTGTGAGATTTTATTTTCATTTAAATATTTTGTTGAGGCCAATTTTGGAAGGTTAGAGTCCATGGGGCAAAATTTTGAATGAATTGAGTCTTTTTATTTATGGTATTTCTAACTTATGAAATACCCATACTGCTATTGACCCTGGCCTCGGGTCGTGACATACATAGTGCCATTTATTAGGATTATTTGATTTATATTAGGGTGACTAATAATATCATTTCATGATATTAGAAACCATTTAGGTAGCTAAGGAAAATATATGAAATTTTGTTTTAATTGGACACGTGGTTGCAAATTCAAATTATTCTATTTTTTTTTTAAAGTATTGTTTGGGAGAAGTATTTGATATTTGCAGCTTGTGTAAAGAAATTAGCCAAGTTATTTCATTACGTTAAAAAAATTAAATAAATAAAGAAATAAAAGATGCCGACTTTAATAAGTCTGGTAACTTCTTTAAGACTTCACCGCTTATATATAAAATTTGTCCATAAAACAAATCTACCGAAAAGACACTTCTCTTATACTCGTTGCCTTCGGCACCGTTCATTTCTAAAAGCTGTAGTTAAATAAAGGTAAGTTTTATGTTGTTGTCATTATTAATTGTATTAAGTATATATGAGAATACGTGAGTGCTTCTTGATATGTGATGTTTGTTTTGGTTTTGGATACTAAAAGTTGTAGTTAAATAGGTCTTGTATTTGGTGTTCGTGCAATACTAGCCAAATAGTAATTAACCGTTGCTAAGTTACATATTTATTATTGATATTTTGAGTGGTACATTATTCTTTAGTATTAAAACTATATGGTTAATTTAGAAATGTAATTAATTAAATTAAGTATTTAAAGATTCCTTGTATTCTTTACTCGTGCAGCATGTTGATACTTGGTTTTTAAGATGGTACTTTTTAAGGAAAGTCTGAGAGAAATATTTATATAATAAGATTTTGTGGAATTCTTTATATAAAGGAAATAGTACTTTGGTGTTATTCATATTGGTACTTTCTAGTGTAAATGTAATACTTTGTCATTTATTTAAAAATTGTGGAAAAATAAAAAATAAAAAATAACTCTAGGAAATTAATGTGTTGTTGTTAGCTATATATTTGATTTGTTCTTATTTGTCTGGCTATCACTAATTAATATCTTAGATTCTTATATCAGATTTGAGCTAGTAATTAGTAGAGTAAAACATGTATAATGATATCAATTAAAAAAAAATAAAGGGCATATCAATTGTACTAAGAGCAAAGAGCATTTCACAAGAAAACAAATAAAGCTTGGAAAGAAGGTAAGTAACGTTATATCTGCAATATAAGAAATTCTTTGTTCTGTGAATTTATGGAATTTGTGGATATCGAATCTGTGGATATATGTAGCTATCATTTACTTTGCATGAAACATGTACACGTGGTGTATTTATATTGCCTGGTGAGTATTAGTGAATAAAGTGTGGCGGGCCAGCGCCCAAATACGTGATATGGTTCCTTCGGGAACACTCTGGTTCTTATGGGAATACTTCGACGGCGGTATGGGGTAGACCTCTACTGTACATAGAGGTGATTTTCTGGGGCTCGAGACCTCCATATTGCTCATGATATGTTATATGTTCTCTAAGTGGCTCAGTATGCGATTCACGGTCTCATCAGGTAATACAATATACATAGGGATCCCAATCATATGATTATCTGTTCTCTATCATGTGCACTCTGTATTTGCATACGTTACTTACTGAGTTTTATACTCATTAATATTCTTACATTGTAGATGGTACAGATGTTATGTGAGTTGGAGGAGGAGCGCAGACTTTCTGACCACAGTTTGTGTATATGAGTATTTTGACGCTATAATTTCCGACAGAAAATTTTGTACCTATTTTGAGCGTATGCATATTATGTATATTTTTATGAGAGGTCCATAATATGAGTATGTATATACGTATAAATTAGACTATGTATAATTATGAGTAGAATTTCCTTTTTTCTCCTAAAAAGTTTAAAGAGTTTTAAATTTCCCTTATTTTATCAATTTTAAGTCGAGTAATGTCTACCGATTTCACTAAATAATCATACAAATATCCTTACGTACGTGTGTAAAATTAGGAGACGTTACAGGTTGTAACCCTTCCAAGCTAAAATCCATGATCAAATTAGTCTTCAATTGTCATGAACTCTGTCTTTTCTACCACCATTTTTTTTTCTTTTTTTTTTTTTTGGTTTCTATAGAGAAGAGAAATGATCAACAACTCGTTTGGTATATAGGATTAGATTAGATTGTGTTATTTAGTACTATACTATATTTGGTACAATATAGGACTAAAACAAAGTAAATATAACAACTTTTTTAATATAGTTCTAATTATGTTTTATTTATAAATAAATAATAAATAAATATTTCCAAAAATAAAAAGATAAATTTAAACGATAATTATATAAAATTATATGATTTTAATTTATTTATGAAAAATAGGTATATAAAAAGAAAATATATATTTTTAGTTTAAAAATAAAATTTGGAATATAATTAATATTTATATATATTTATATTAATTAAATAAATTATTAAAGAAAGAAAGAAAGACAAAAGAAAAAAAAAACAAAAGGTGCTAGGCTTGGGACTAAATTAATCCAAATTCTAATTATGATAATTTAGTCCCATAGAAATGGGAATAAAATGGAGGTTCGGACTCTTTTGTCCAATCCTTTTCTGAGTCCAAATTTGTCCAATCTCAACTTTTAATCTGGGCCAAGAAGGGTAAAAAGTAATTTATATTGACACTAAACCATAAGATATATATATCTAACGGTCAGAGAACTGAAATAAGCCTGACATGTTATACCGTATTATAAAAATGCATGTGAGGACTAAGCGTTAGGAATGATACTCATTTTATTTTTATTCTTTTTCTTTATTTAATTCCGAAAGATGATGTTTGGTTCGTTAAAATAGAATTAGAATAATAATGATACTGAAATGAAATTAAAAAAGGAGTATGAATAATGATATATTGGTTAGTTGAAACTAGAATCATTAGAAGAAAATAAATTGTGTATTAACAAAATTGACCTTATTTTTAGATATTTTAGTATGGCAAAAAAAGAAAAATTAATTTTATCAAAATTTGAAATAAGTTGAAACTTTTATTCTATAGGTGAAAGAGTGGAATGACAATTTCATCATTTAATAAAATTATAATTCACAATCTCCTGTTAAACGTACGAAGCAAACATTGAAATGCACTTTCCCGTAGAACGAGTTTTTCATTTCAAAGTCATTCCTTCGATCTAAATATGCGGTAAAATGCTTCAAATAGTCCTTGAGGGATCGTAGATTTCTTAAATATATATATCCAAACAGATCAATCACAATTTTGTGTTTACTATATTTTTTTCCCTTCGCTTCGTAATGTTATGTGTGCATTTTTTCACATTGTCCAGAGCCCAAAAAATGTTTTCAATAGCCAGCAATGCCACACTCCTTGTCCTTGTCAGTTAAAAAACAATACTGTGGAATTGTTTTACTTATCTCATAACAGTACGGACGATATCTAATCATTTTAATGTTCTGACTAGAAAAACAAATACACGTCAGAACTAAGTATCACAAGAGACTTAAAAGTTTTAAGGACTATAACAATCATATATGAATAATATAGCAAACTCTGCCTCAGATTTAACAAATTCTAATTCATCACAGAGTAAAGAATCTACGAAAAGATCAAAAACTATGTGGACATAATTCAAATAAAAGACAAAGCTTCTGATCAAAGATAAACACTGCAGAGACAAAGATCTAATTATTTCCATTAATATAGTAAAATATTTACCTGACTCTCCGTACCCGACCACTATTTATCTTCTTCGAAAGATGTAGATATTGATCCTAGCGCGTTGAAGGAGAAGATCTCACGTACAAGAAGAGCAAAATAACAAAGGAAAAAAAAAAAAAAAAGAAAAAGAAGAAAAATAGAAAACAATATCTAAGAATGCAAATGGAAGCAACGTGCATGTACATGTATGTTTCAACGGAATGCTTTTCCTGAAAAAGAATACGAATTAAAAAACGAAAAGAAGAATCAGTCAGCTGGAATCACACACCATCTCAAATCCCTAGAGACATCCATCCAATGCATATATAGTGCCACGATTTTTTTTTTTTTTTTTTTTAAATAGTTCTTTGGCTGCCCCACTTTCCTAACGTAAAAGGAATCTGAAGCGGAGGAGTAGGACCACTCGAGCGTACGACTCAATGTAAAATTTCAACACGAGACGCCACGGGACATAGTTCGTGCCTATTAGGTAGGTTTAAAGATTTAAATATTCTTTCTTACTCAAAAACAAAAGAGTTTATTTTTGTTTTTTTTTTCTTTAAAAGAGTTTTTTTTTTTTTTTTTTTTTTTTTTAAGAGAGTTTTCATGATCTTCCCAAAAATAATTTTTTTGTTCTTTGGGGAATATACGCACATGCAGAGTTGCACTGGGTGAGCACCGAATCACTCAAGTAACCGCAATAACCGTACATACAATTTTTTTTTTTTTTTCTATTCTTCCTTGCTTGGATTTATCAATCGCCAGTCCTAAAGTATGAAATTTGAATAAGTAAGAAAAGAAACTTTGCATTAAATTCCAAAACAAAAAAAAAAACAAAAAAGAAACTATGCATTTTAAGGTGATAGAAGCAAATATAATAATACATGTATATATAAAAAAGGAGAATATATAAAAATATAGAGCTAAAACTCATCGGAAGTAGAAGTAGGTGGGATAGTGCTAGCTGGGGTGACAGAAGTAAACATGTATCACTATATTACCTTATAAAAATAAATTACCTAAAAAATTATGCAATTTAAGGTGATAGAAGCAAATATAATTATCAGTATATTACCCTATAAAATAAATTACCTAAAAAATTCAACTGCAAATATATAGCTCAAAGAAACTATGCATTTTAAGGTGATAGAAGGAAATATAATACATGTATAAGTATATTACCTTATAAAGACAAATTACCTAAAAAATTCAAATGCAAAAATAAATCTTTTTTCATAATATCCTAGAAAGAAGTTATAGAAAGAAAGGAAAAAAAGAGAATAAATATATTGCTCAGATCAAAGCTTAAACTCATCATAAATAGAAGTAAGTGATATAGTGCTAGCTAAGGCGACAATTCGTATGATTTTATGTCGCCTAATTATATAATATGGGTTTTGTGTTACCTAGAGATTACTTTTTAATGAAAACTTCATTCAAATATTCAAATCAATGTATTTTTAATTCTAAAAAATGCAAATATTATTAACTTACTAGATATTTTTCACTTTAGTTTAATTTTATGAAGATAAAATAACTCATTATAGGTTATTGTTTTTCATTTTATAAGAAATTCATTAAAAGTATTGTTATGAAATAATTATTTGATATTTTATGATATAATTTGATAAAAAATTAATTCCTTATGTCAGTTTGAATCAATTTTATGTTTAGCAATGTGCTTCAAATTGTGCTTAAATTGCCATCCCAAAATATAGTTATATTTTTCCCCAAAAAAATGGTAGTTATAATAATTGAGCACTCTGCTTCTAAGGTTTAGAGTTTCAGAGTCTAATTTTGCACCATTTCAGATTCCACTGCATGTTGAATAAAGTCATATAGAAGATATCAATATAAATAGAAAAGTAATAGACAAAAAGTAATTATCTTTCATATGAACAGCTGACTTTAGTTCATTTACTACAATTTTATTTATAAGTGACGTGGCTGTCCAGAACCTGGAGCCATAAGTAAGATGAAACTGATATAAGCATAAATTTACCGAAGTCCTCAGCATATTGTATATTTGTTGGATCATCTAGTTTTCTTTTTCTTTTCACGTGTCATCAGTCACTACGCATCCTAATCATATATATAGGTTGTCAATCCAATAGGTTTTTTTTTTTCACCTATGGGTAGGTATTTTTTATTAGCCATTGGATCACCATCTAATGGTGATCCAATGGCTATAATGAAGTACATGAGAAGACGTGCATCATTAATACTCTTTCTTTCTTTTACTTTTTACAATAAAAAAATGTGCATACTAAATTTTCATTGAACAAATTGATACCTATGCATAGGTAAAAAAAAAATATCTAATGGATTGGTACCCATATATATATATATATATATATATATATATATATAATCAACATAAACATGATTTCGGATGTTCGATTCCATCAATAAAAATTAATAGCTAATTCATGGAGCCCAACAGGTGGCGTCGTCTAAAACCATCATAACTACACGAATGATGGAAAGTAAAACAAAGTTTATTATTCACTCAAATACTTTTATAAGAGAAAATTATCAACTTCACTCTTCAAGTTCACGCAGTCACTCACTCACTAGAAGCTATACTTCTTTCTTTCTTCTCTTCACTCTTAGAAGCTTTGCTTCTTACTTGATGCTAAGAACTCAAATGGGGAGAGGTATTTATACTACATGAGGAACAATGAGAACCACACAAATAAACAATTACAAAAATCTTTAAGTCACATATATTTTCTTCTACACACGTCTAATAATAATCTAAGAAATCAAATAATTCACATGTAAAAAGCTAATATCTAGCTAACACTAGAAGATTTTAGGTGGAAGGCTTCTTTAATTTGGACTTGGGTTTTTTTCTTTTATGAGCTTTGCACTTGGGCTAACTCCAACTTATTCAGCCTCATGTTGATAAGTTTAAAACACTTCTTATGAGTTTAAATAAGTTTATTTTCAATACCCCCATTTAAACCCCCATTTAAACTTGTTTTATAATACCAAGTAAATTTCTTAATCTTGTGAAATCTTCAAACTTGAGTGACTTGGTGAAAATATCAGCAATCTGATCATGTGATCTCACATACTCCAATTGTACTTCTTGGTTTGCAACACATTCTCTTATATAATGATAGCGAGTGTCGATATACTTGTTTCGGTCATGAAAGACTGGATTTTTAGCCAAAGCTATTACTGACTTATTGTCAATACAAATCTCAGTTGGCTCCTTTTGAGGCATGTTTAACTCTTTCAACAACCTTCTTAGCCAGATTGCATGCCTAACACATGACGTATCAGCTATATACTTAGCTTTGTATGTTGAAAGAGTGACAATCGATTGTTTCTTAAATATCCGGGTGAAGGCAGTTTCTCCTATGAAAAATACAAAACCAATTGTACTTTTTCAATCATCAGTATCTATAACCCAATCACTATCACTGTAACCAACGAGTTTGTAATCATTAGAAATTGAATAGAACAAACCGAGATTGATCATACCTTTTAGGTAACGGAGAATTCTCTTTGTAGCTTTGAAGTGAGTAGTTGTTGGAGTTTCTATGTAACGACTCACTAGTCCAATTGTATAGAGAATATAGGGCCTTGTACATATCAAGTACCGAAGGCATCCAACAAGGCTCTTAAAGAGTGTTGGATCCACCTTTTTTGCTTCATCATCTTTGAATAATTTTATTTCGCACTCTACTGGTGTACTTATCGGCTTGCAATTATCCATATTAAACTTCTTCAGGATCTCCTTGTATAGCTTTCTTGGGAGCTAAAGATGTCTTTTTCCTTTTGCTTGACTTCTATGCCGAGGTAGCATGCCATAAGTTCGATGTCTGTCATTTCAAACTCATGTCTCATTACTCTCTTGAATTCGTCAAACATTCTTGGATTACTTCCAGTGAATATGAGATAATTTGCGTATAAGCATACGATCAAAATATCTCCACTTTAGTCTTAACATAGAGAGCATGTTTATAAGGGCACTTAATGAATCCATTCTCTTGGAAATATTTGTCAATTCAGCTGTTCCATGCTCTTGGTGCTTATTTTAGACCGTAAAGAGCCTTATTCAGCTTCAAAACCTTATTTTTATACTCTTTCATCTTATAACCCAATGGTTGTTCGATATAGACCTCTTCTCCAAGAACTCCATTCAGAAATGCGGACTTTACACCCATCTGATGAATCTTCCATTTGTTCTGAGCAGCAAGAGAAACAATTAGTCTTATAGTTTCCAATTGTGCAACAGGAGCGAATACCTCATCGTAGTCAATGCCTGTTCTTTGACTATAGTCTTTCACAACTAGCCTTGTTTTGTATCTTTCTACCTCTCTGTTGGCATTCTTCTTCACCTTGTACACCATTTTATACCGATAGCTTTATGACCTTTAGGAAGAGTTGATAGTTCCCAAGTGTCATTCTTCTCTATGGCTTTGACTTCTTCATCCATTGCATTCCTCCATTTTTTATCTTGTACAGCATCTTGGAAGTTCACCGGTTCACAATCAGCAAATAGGCAAAATAGAGTGAGGTTTTCGAGTCTATCAGTTGCCTCATATAGATTTTCAAGACTTCTTGTACGTTATTCATGCCTCTCAGTTAAGAAAGATAGAGGTAAATCTTCATGTGTGGATGATGTTGGTGAGAAAAGTAGAGTAATAGCCTCCGGATAGACTTCTCTTGCTTACTCTACTGGTGCTTTCATATCTTCAAATTGTGGAAAGAAATTGTAGTAATTTGTTTGAGAACCAAAGTCTTATTCACCTTCTTCATCAAATATTACATCTTGACTGATGATTACTTTTCTATAGTTAGGATTGTATAACTTATATCCTTTAGAGTTGGTGTCGTATTCGATGAAAATGAACTTCTCGCTTTTATCATCAAGCTTGGTTCTATGTTCATCTGGCACATGCACATGGGCTATGCTTCCAAAGACTCTCAAGTGGGAGATCCCAGGCTTCCTTCCGCTCCATGCTTCTTGTGGTGTCTTTCCCCACACACTTTTTATTAGAGATCGATTGCACAAGTAAACTGTACATGCAATAGCTTCTGCCCAGTACTCTTTGGGTAATCTCTTAATTTTCAGCATGCTTCGAGCTATGTTGAGGATGGTCTGGTTCTTCCTTTCTGCCACGCCATTTTATCGAGGGGATTTTGGAACAGTTAAAGGTCGTCGAATTCTATTTGCTTCGCAAAATTCTTGGAACTCTTTTGAAGTGAATTCTCGTCCTCTATCAGATCTCATGGCTTTGATCTGAAGACCACTTTCCTTCTCTACAACAACCTTGAACTTCTTGAAAGCTTCAAAGACTTCTGATTTTTGCTTTAAGAAATAAATCCAAGTCTTTCTTGAGAAATCATCAATAAAGAGCAAGAAGTAATTGCTCTCACCGAATCATCAATAAAGAGCAAGAAGTAATTGCTCTCACCGAAAGAACTTAGTTTGATAGGACCGCACACATTTGTATGCACGAGCTCTAGTGGCTTATGGGCTCTTGAATTTGACTCTTTTGGAAAGCTTTTCCTGAATTGCTTTCCGAGTTAGCATCCTTCACAAAGTTGATCATGATGATTGATGCATGGCAAGCCTCTCACCATTTCTTTCTTAGATAGTAGCTCTAGTCCTCCAAAGTTAAGATGCCCAAATCTCAAATGCCATAGCCATGATGAATCCTTGTAACATGCTTTCAGACATTTTGCCATATCATTTTGAATGTTCAATAAGAATATTCTATTTCTTGACATAGGCACCTTGGCAATCAAGTTCATGTTGTTATCTCTTATAGAAAGACTATAATCTTTCAAGTGAATATTATAACCTTTCTCTAAGAGTTGTCCCAGACTCAAGATGTTTGTTTTCATTGTGGGTACAAAATAAACATTTGAAATAAATTGATGCCCCCCATTTTTTAAGCAGATAAGAATTTTACCTTTTCCTTTTATCGCTACTTTTGAATCATCACCGAAAGAAACATTCCTATTGATTGATTCATCAAGCTCTATAAACTTTGATTGACGCCCACACATATGATTGCTAGCACCGGTGTCAAAATATCATGTGTTGTCTTGTCCTCCGTTTTTGTCTTTATATGCTAGTAGCACAGTGCCATTTTCTTCCCTTTTCTCTTCAACATAATTGACTTTCTCTTCAATTTTGCTATTGAATGCTCTACACTCTCTAGTATAATGCTCAAACTTATGACAATTGAAACATTTAACTTGAGACCTCTACCACGTCCTCTTGTAGAGTTTTCTTCTTTTTCGAAATTGTTGATATGATAATTGTGGTTGTTGGAATTCCAACCTCGTTCACGACCTCTACTTGTATCACGTTCTTGTCATTAGGCTTGTCCTCTACCACGACCATGTTGACTTCTTTCTCTATATTGGCTATCTTCTTTCTGTGTAAGTTGTGTCTTGAGAAGCAGCTCCTTAAAATTTGGCTTCTTCTTTTTCTTTTCCCTGTGAGCTTGTAAAGAACCCAAGAGTTGTTCTATCGTCATGGCTTCCAAATCTTTAGTTTCTTTGATGACAGAAATAATATTCTCAAACTTTAGGTCTAACGATCAAAGAATCTTTTCTATGATCGTAACATTTTCAAGTTTCTCACCATTTCACTTCATTTGATTTGAAATGGTTAAAACTCTAGAAAAGTAGTCAGAAACTGACTCAGTTTTTGTCATTTATAATAAATCAAACTCTCCTCTTAGAGTTTGAAGGCAGACCGTTTTAACCTTTTTTTTCTCCCTTGTATGAAATTTTAAGTTTCTCCCATGCTTCCTTAGCGAAAGTTGCACTTGATATTTTCTCAAACCCATCGTCATCTAAGGCCTGGTAGATGAGGAATAGAGGTTTTTTGTCTCTCTTTCTTGAATCTTTCAAACTGTCTTTTTGTATTGAAGATAGTGTTGCCTCATCTTTTGGCTTTTCGTAGCCTTTTTCTACTACTTCCCAAATATCATGTGCTCCAAGAAGGACTTTTATTTTGATGGTCCAATTATCAAAGTTATTTCTTTGAAGTGGTGGAATTTGAAGAGATGCTAAACTATCGATAGTCATAACTCTTAACAGAGTAAACTTTTGGAAATTTTGACTACAAGATTGATCCGGAACGTCAAAAAACCTTAAGATCGACTTGTATATCAACTGGTCAAAGTCTACGCTCGGTCAACAGCCAATGTTGGTCAACAGTTGGGTCAATGACACGATCAACAGCTTCGACAGCGTAGTCAACGACGCGATCTAATGGCTCTAACGGCTTGGTCAACGGCTCTAATGGCTCGGTCAATGGCTATAACGGCTTAACTCAGTGAGTTGACTCAGTTATGGCAACAAACTTCTAACAACTCATTCAGAGTCGTTCGGACTTCGATTGGGCTGATTTTTGCGGCAACGTTTTCATCTCGTCGAGCTCTTCGATTTGATATGTAATAGTAGTATATTTGCAACAAATAGATAATACTCTCAATCTCAAGAATTCTTTTCTAATTTGGAAGATCAGTCAAAACTGCAACTACAGAGCATACTTAGAATTTTATGAGAACTCACAACCTCACTCTGATACCACTTTGTTGGAAAGTAAAACAAGTTTATTATTCACTCAAATACTTTTACAAGAGAAAATTCTTAACTTCACTCTTCAAGCTCGCTCACTCACTCACTAGAAGTTATGCTTCTTTCTCTCTTCTCTTCACTCTTAGAAGCTTTGCTTCTTACATAATTCTTAGAACTCAAATGGAGAGGGATATTTATACTACATGAGAAACAATGAGAACCACATAAATAAACCATTACAAAAATCTTTAAGCCATACATATTTTCTTTTACATACTTCTAATAATAATCTAAGTAATCAAATAATTCACATATAAAAAGCTAATATCTAGCTAACACTAGAAAATTCTAGATAGAAAGTATCTTTAATTTGGATTTTGGTTTTTTTCTTTTATGAGTTTTACATTTAGGCTAACTCCAACTTATTGGGTCTCGTGTTGATGGACTTAAAACACTTTTAATAAGCTTAAACAAGTTTATTTTCAACAACGAACATATGCATGCCAATTCTAAAACGAGAAACAATGATTTAAGATACGTGAGAAGATCGAAAGAAGATCCATCACAAAAATACTACAACATCACAACGGTCTCCATTTTTATCTTGAGGCGCCTTTAGATTTAAAAAAAAAAAAAATTCTTTCACTAGTTACACAAAATTCACTTTAAATTCCGAATCCCCCATCAATATATACAACTTACGAAATAAGAAGGGGAAAAAAAAACACAAAACACGTACGTGTTAGTGAAACAAATGGGGTCTACAAAAGTGAGAGGACCATTTTCGACTACATCATATTATTTCATCCTGGCTCTGACCTTTTATTTTTTTATTTTTTTTATTTACAATCTTCGATGACTCGATCGATCGACTAAAGTGAAAACAAAAGGAATTTAATTACATTGTAACAGGAAGCATAGGACCTTGATTTTGGTGGCGTAGACTGCATTCTTGAGTATTTCAAGAAGTTGCCAAAATGCATCCTTGCTTGTTTCGAGGAATTTTGAAGACGCATTTTTCAGTGTTTCAAGGAGCTGGTAAAACATATCAACATGTGCCAAGTCATAAGCAGTGCCCTTTAAGAAATAAAGGACCCGAAGGCGAGAGCGAACAACCCCAAAATCCGACGGATGATGAGCAACAGCAAAACGGAGGCCAGAGCTCCTGACAAGAGGTCCAGTTTGGTCAAAACTGTTTCATAGTTGTCGTTTCCTATATTTTGAGGAGCTTCTTGGACCCGTAAGGTGATCGTTGCCCTTGCCACGACATAGACGAATAAAACGACGTAGAAGCTGTACATGATCCCGCATTGCGTCTCCAACAGGGGCGAACTCTGTGATTGAAACTGTCACGTCCCAAAACTCGGACTAGTGGCAGAAGGGGAATTTCACAAAAGTGGGAAATTCCTTAATTTATTTGAAAAGTGTCAAAAGTTCTAGTTTTTATAAAAACAGTCTATTTAAATAAAATAATCGGAATTCCATCCCGTGAACCACTCCCACAATTCGTAAACACCACTAAACATAAATTGAACAATTACTTAAAAACATGAAATAAATTTCAAAACCCATCATCATCATCATTCACAACAGATGTCAAATACCAGAATGGCATACATAAGTTTACAGACAAAATAGAAAGCAGTAATCTTGGTTCAATGCTAACACAAAATCCAAATAGTCCAAAGACTACGACAACAAACTCCTAGCATTACCAAGAGACGAACTGCAATCAGGATGACCTCTTACTCCTCTTGATCACCAAGATCGCACTAGACACCACCTGAGGAGGAAGGCAAGGGGGGGTGAGCATACAACGCCCAGTAGGAAAATAGTTATCTCGGGGAAAAACAGTTCAGTGATAGGAATCTCCTGCATGGTTAGTTCAAATCCAAAACATACACACACGTATATATATATAATCCAGACCAGGAGCCAATATACATATAACAGTGTAATCAAAACCATCACTCCATATGCACATGACACAAATCAACCCATACCCATGAGCTCACATCCTTTCATCTGTGGAAACCTAGGATGATGGCACTAAGTGTGCCTAACAGCCTGCCTGATACCTAAGCCCATACCCGGAGGGAACACCCATGTGTCGCCTACCAAACCTGGAGGGGCAAGCGAATTGCCTACACCTGCCAAATGGGGAGGTAATCAGAAGTAACAAGACCTTGCGCGAGTTTACGGACTTTCACCGACGGTGGGGCATGCAGCGCCACACTGTAAAACCCACGATGCTAACACGGTGCTCATGTATGATCCTATGACACGTGCAATACAGAACTGAAGTTTAAAAACTACTGTACTCTGGTTTTCAATAAAACATGCATAATAGGGTTTTATAGAAAAACGGGCAGAATAACGGCCCAATTTTTGATATACCCAAAATAATCTGCACACAGCAAATTTTCAGAGCAATACAGTATATATCGCATAACCAGATTCCATCACATATAATTCAAATCATTAAAAACATACTTGTTCTTATATGCTGCGGAAAATAAGTTTTAATTCAAAAACGGTATAAAATGAAGGTAACTAAACCCCTGCCTCAACAGAATAGCGACACCACGCTATTGAGTCCTTAAGGTGTCGTTGACGATCGCCCGGAGGGTCGGGAACCAATTCCAAGCCCTCGATCGTCCTCGAGCGAAAAACCAACTTTCTCACCGGAGCTTCAATTCCACAAACGGACTTCTTCACTGAATTCCTAGCACCCAAAATAGCTAGGTTAGACATATAACTTGTCCAATTCGGGTCCGGGCCCACACCGGATCGGTGGCATGCAAAACGAGACAAAATCTTGACCGTCCGATCTCGATTTTCGTGCCGATCACTAAACTACATAATATATATATATTTATATATATATATATATATCAAACTTCTCCATTTTCTGAGTACATTCCAAAAATGCAGTCAAAAACATAATCCAATGGCCGGATCGAAAACTAAAATTCAAAAACTCAAAATACTCAAAAAAGACAATTTGTGATCAGGACAGAATGGGATTGAAATATATATACCTTGATGATCCTTGCGACGATACGAATCCAACGAGACCAGTTTGGAGTCGAATGGACGCCAGAATCTTCGCCGGCGATGAAAAGTCCGAACGGCCCCTTTCGTCTTCTCTGTCGATGGCGGCTGCTCCGACGACTGGCGACCGGCTCGTGGTGGCACGGCAGAGGCTCACCGGTGATCTGCTCGGTCAGACGGAGCTTGGACGGCGGCACGACTTCCTTTGGCCGAGAGAGAGAGAGAGATCTGTGGGGGGGAGAAACGAGAGGGAGGAGAGAGAGAGAAGATATGTATATATAATTTTTTTTTTAAATGGTCGAAAGACCATTTTGCTCTTAAAGAAACTAGGTTTTTATATTCTCCCCTCCTTGTAAGAATTTCATCCCGAAATTCAAAATATAAGTCAAGGTTTTACATCACAATACGATTTCTAACTCAAAGTTAAACAAATGATGGTACTTCTCATACATCTCTGTCTCGAGTTCCCAAGTAGTCTCGTCCTCCTTGTGATGTTCCCAAAGCACCTTGACAAGTAGTATCTCTCTGTTGCGAAGCACTTTCAACTCTCTAGCCAACAAATGAACATGCTGCTCTTCATAGGACACATCTTCTTAGATCGGTACATGCATGTACTGAACAATATTAGATGGGTCTGGCATGTACTTTTTCAACATCGACACATGAAACACATTATGCATGTGACCCAATTGTGCAGGTAGATTCAAGCGATATGCCACTGGTCCAATTCTCTCAGTGATCTCAAAGGGACCAACATACCTCAGAGCAAGCTTACCCTTAACTCCAAATCTCGTAACACCTCGCCTTGGAGTCACTTTCAAGAATATAGAATCACCAGTATCGAACTCTACCTCACACCTCTTCGGGTCAGCATAACTCTTCTGGCGACTTTGAATCTCTTTGAGTCTCTCTTGGATATCCTTGATCTTCTCAGTAGTCTCTTCAATCAATTTAGGTCTGAGAGTAACATGCTCTTCTGGTTTTGCCCAACACAATGGCGATCTACACTGCCTCCCATATAACACTTCATATGGAGCCATACCCACACTGGTTTGGTAACTGTTATTATAAGCAAATTCCACCAAAGGAAGATGATCATCCCAGTTCCCACCAAAATCCAGTATGCAACAACGTAGCATGTCCTCAAGAATCTGAATTGTCCTTTCAGACTGACCGTCTGTCTCAGGATGGTGAGCTATACTGATATCCAACTGCATACCAAACGCTTTCTGCAAGGCTCTCCAAAACTTAGAAGTGAACCTTAGATCTCTGTCAGATACTATACTTGAAGGCATACTATGCAAGCGTATGATGTTCTCCACATACAGTTTACTGAGCTTAGTAAGAGAGTAGTCCATCCAAATCAGTATAAAATGAGCACTCTTCGTTAACCGAACGACTATCACCCAAACTGCGTCGTTCTTACTCAAGGTTTTTGGCAACTAGTCATGAAGTCCATCGTGATCTTGTCCCACTTCCACTCCGGAATTGGTAATGGCTGGAGTAATCCAGCTGGCCTCTGATGTTCAGCCTTGACTTGCTGACAAGTCAAACACTTAGCCACAAAAGTAGCTACATCCTTCTTCATTCATTTCCACCAATACTGTCGTTTCAAGTCCCGGTACATCTTCGTACTACCTGGATGTACTGCGAATCTTAATTTGTGAGCCTCTGTTAGAATGGTTTCTCGAAGATTAGGGTCATTAGCTACAGCCAATTTCCCATTAAAAAGCAAAAACCCTTCTCTGTTAGTGCTCCAACCATCTAACTGTTCACTATTTTGAAGTCGGTTCCAGGTTGTCCTCAACTCCCTGTCTTGCCACTGACTCTGCTGGACAGTCTGGAGAAGAGATGGTGAAATCACAATGTTGCTCAGGTAAGCCACGTCTTCATTCTTGAAGTATTGCAAGTTGTAATCACCAATCGCAACTGAGTTTTTCCAATCTTCAAACACCAGTGTAGCTAGTGCACTACGAGGCTTCCTACTCAGTGCATCGGCTACAACATTGGCCTTACCAGGATGGTACTGTAGGTCGAAGTCATAATCCTCCATATACTCAACCCATCTTCACTGTCTCAAGTTCAAATCCTTCTGGGTAAAGAGATACTTCAAACTCTTATGATCGGAGAATATGTCGAACTTCACACCATACAAGTAACATCGCCAAATCTTCAAGGCAAAGATCACTACTGCAAGTTCCAGATCATGGGTGGGATAGTTTCTTTCATGTGGCTTCAACTGATTCAACTGACGAGAATCATAAGCCACTACTCGACCATTCTGCATCAAGACACATCCCAAACCCGTATTTGAAGCATCGTTATATACCACATAAGGCTTATTATTGTCAGAAACAGTAAGAACAGATGCGGTGGTCAAACTCTGCTTCAATTTGATAAAAGCTTCTTCACTCTCGTGATCCCAAACAAACTTAACATCCTTCCTGGTCAACTTCATCAAAGGCAAAGCAATTCTCGAGAAATCTTGCACAAAACGATGGTAGTAGCCTGCCAATCCAAGGAAACTACGTACCTCCATCACATTTCTCGGTCTTTCCCACTCTAGAACAGCTTCGATCTTAGCTGGATCGACTGAAATACTTCCGTGAGAAATCACATGGCCCAAGAACTTCACTTCTGACATCCAAAAGTCACACTTCAATTTCTTGGTGTACAACTGATGATCTCTCAAGGTCTTGAGTACTATCCCCAGATGTTCAGCATGCTCTTCTCGAGTCTTGAAATACACCAGGATATTTCAATGAACACAACCACAAAAAGATCCAAAAATGGCCTGAAAATCCGATTCATGAGATCCATGAAGGCTGCAGGTGCATTCGTTAAACCAAATGGTATCACCAGAAACTCAAAGTGACCATATCGGGTTCTGAATACTGTCTTCGGTATATCATCCTCCCTTATCTTCAACTGATGATAACCGGATCTCAAATCGATCTTAGAGAAGAATCTTGAACCACCGAACTGATCAAACAACTCATCTATCCTTGGCAAAGGATGCTTGTTCTTCACTGTTAACTGGTTCAACTTCCGGTAATCTACACAAAGTCTCAATGAACCATTAGCTTTCTTCGCAAACAAAACAGAAGCACCCCAAGGAGAAGTGCTACTGGGAATAAAGCCCTTGGAAAGCAGATCGTCCAACTGTTCTCTTAATTCTTCTATCTCAGCAGGTGCCATGCGATAGGCTGGAATAGAAACTGGCTGAGCTCTAGGAACTAGTTCAATACAGAACTCGATCTTCCTATCAGGTGGTAACCCCGGTAAGTCTTCAGGAAACACCTCCGAATACTCACACACCACCGGAATCCATAGGTTTTGATTGTCTGTCCTCACTTTACCATCCATGGCAAACAAGTTCCCATAACACTCAAGTTTCTTCCTTCCACCCATGCACGCTTTAAGAACAGGACTAGGCTTCAACGGACTCATCTCAGCCTGATAGATAATAGGATATCCATCACTAGGAAAAAGAGTCACCCGTTTCTTATGACAGTCCACAATGGCTCGATACTTCGACAACCAATCCATACCGAGTATCACGTCATACTATCCCATCGGTAACACAATCAAATCAGCAAGAAGCTTCCTATCACCAATCATAACCCGACAAGACTTACACACACTAGACACATCGGCCATTCCTCCCAAAGGTGTACCCAACGACAATACATAATCCAAATCAGAAAATTTCAACCCCAACAGTTGAGCAAATAGTAAGGATATGAATGAATGGGATGCACCAGTATCAAACAAAACATGTGCCCAAGAGTGTGAAAGAAGGATCATACCGTCAACAACACCTCGACCGGTGTGATCCTGAGTGTCGTTTGCCCCAGTAAAAGTATAGGCTTGGCCAGTCACCTTTCTTTTCCCTTTGTTGCCTCTTCCCTGGCCAGGACGGCTGCTGCTGGATCCTGGACCACTACTGCCATATCCATGCCCACCTTGACTCCCTGAAGCCTGAGGAGTCTGGAAGTTCTGAGTGAAACCCTGAGGGCGGTACTGATGCTGATAGGGCTGAGGGGAAGTAAAATCCTGCGAAGCACCCTGTGACTGTTGCGGCCTTGCCTGAGTGTTCTGATAAGAAGCAGAATCTGACTGGCTCCTCTGCGGTCCTCCCTGAGAAAGATGAGATTTCTGCAGACGATTGGGACACTCCTTCTTCCGATGACCCTGCTGGCCACAAACAAAACATCCTCCATACGGACTACCTCTGCCACCCCCAGAAGAACCACTACTGTTTGAGCTGTCACTGCTCGGAGTACCCTGGGCTGACCACTACCCCTGGTTCCTTCTGGTAGCTTTCCTATCATTTCCTCTCCGTTGGTTCCTCCTGGAATCTAAACTTTCTTCGATGGCCTCTGCCCGCTGGGCAGCCACTGCAATCTCAGGAAGAGTGTGGAAAGTCTGAGTGCCAATTCTGTTATAAATATTTCGATTCAGACGACTCCTGAACTTAGCAACTCGGTACTTCTCACTTGTACCTGGTCCAAGAGCAATACTTGCCAACTCAGTGAACTCTATCAGGTACTCATTCACTGTTCTGTTACCTTAGGTCAAAGTCTCAAATCGTTTCACAACTTCATCTTGTTGATCCTCATTGGCATTCTGGGCCTTGAAAATCCGTTCAAAGTCTTCCCAAGTTAAGCCCACTACATCTTGCATCCGTTCCACTGTCTCCCACCAACGAATGGCACTCCCTGTCAAACGGGTAACAGCAAACACAGCCCAAAACTCGACCGAAGTACCAAGAGCTCAAAAGTGCCTCTCCATCTCACGCAACCAAGCAATTGCTGTGAGAGCTTCTGGTCTACCATCAAAGTGCCCAAGCTGGAGACCATGAACCGTTGAAGGTGATCAGCCTGATCCAACTGACGTTCCTTCGGAGCTGAAGGCTGATAGTCTGGATTGCTCATCTGGACGAATAACTGCTGCATTGTCTTGATCAGATGAGTAAAATCCGGATGAGGAGGTTCGGCATTTGGCTGGTGCCTCAGAACTCTTCTAGGAGGCATCCTTAAAGTCTGAAACAATATGCCAAACTGTTAGTGCGATAATGATGAATGCTTGTCATAAAAATCAACTTCAATCTAGTTTAATGGTGATATGTCTGAGCTGTTGAACTCAAAGCTCTGATACCAAAAATTTCTGTCACAACCCAAAACCCAGGCTAGTGGCAGAAGGGGAATTTTACAAAGGTGAGAAATTCTTTTATTTATTTGAAAAGTGTCAAAAGTTCTAGTTTTTATAAAAACGGCTTATTTAAATAAAATAATCGGAATTCCATCCCGTGAACCACTCCCAACAGTTCGTAAACACCACCAAACATAAATTGAACAATTACTTAAAAACATGAAATAAATTTCAAAACCCATCATCATCATCATTCACAACAGATGTCAAATATCAGAATGACATACATAAGTTTGCAGACAAAATAGAAAGCAGTAATCTTGGTTCAATGCTAACACAAAATCCAAATAGTCCAAAAACTACGACAACAAACTCCTAGTATTACCAAGAGATGAACTACAATCAGGATGACCTCTTACTCCTCTTGATCACTAAGATCGCACTAGACACTAACTAAAGAGGAAGGTAAGGGGGGTGAGCATACAATGCCCAGTAGGAAAATAGTTATCTCGGGAAAAAACAGTTCAATGATAGGAATCTCCTGCATAGTTAGTTAAAATCCAAAACATACACACACGTATATATATATAATCCAGACCGGGAGCCAATATATATATATAACAGTGTAATCAAAACCATCACTCCATATGCACATGACACAAATCAACCCATACCCATGAGCTCACATCCTCTCATCTGTGGAAACCCAGGATGATGGCACTAAGTGTACCTAACAGCCTGCCTGATACCTAAGCCCATACCCGGAGGGAACACCCATGTGTCGCCTACCAAACCTGGAGGGGCAAGCGAATTGCCTACACCTACCAAATGGGGAGGTAATCAGAAGTAACAAGACCTCGCACGAGTTTACGGACTTTCACCGACGGTGGAGCACACAGCGCCACACTGTAAAACCCACGATGCTAACACGGTGCTCATGTATGATCCTATGACACGTGCAATACAGAACTGAAGTTTAAAAACTACTGTACTCTGGTTTTCAATAAAACATGCATAATAGGGTTTTATAGAAAAACGGGCAGAATAACGGCCCAATTTTTGATATACCCAAAATAACCTGCACACAGCAAATTTTCAGAGCAATACAGTATATATCGCATAACCAGATTCCATCACATATAATTCAAATCATTAAAAACATACTTGTTCTTATATGCTGCGGAAAATAAGTTTTAATTCAAAAACGGTATAAAATGAAGGTAACTAAACCCCTGCCTCAACAGAATAGCGACACCACGCTATTGAGTCCTTAAGGTGTCGTTGACGATCGCCAGGAGGGTCGGGAACCAATTCCAAGCCCTCGATCGTCCTCGTGCGAAAAACCAACTTTCTCACCGGAGCTTCAATTCCATAAACGGACTTCTTCACTGAATTCCTAGCACCAAAAATAGCTAGGTTAGACATATAACTTGTCCAATTCGGGTCCGGGCCCACACCGGATCGATGGCACGCAAAACGAGACAAAATCTTGACCGTCTGATCTCGATTTTCGTGCTGATCACCAAACTACACAATATATATATATATATATATCAAACTTCTCCATTTTCCAAGTACATTCCAAAAATGCAGTCAAAAACATAATCCAACGGCCAGATCGAAAACTAAAACTCAAAATACTCAAAAATGCAATTTTTGATCTGGACAGTATGGGATTGAGATATATATACATTGATGATCCTTGCGACGATACGAATCCAACGGGACCAGTTTGGAGTCGAATTGACGCCGGAATCTTCGCCGGCGACGAAAAGTCCGAACGGCTCCTTTCGTCTTCTCCGTCGATGGCGGCTACTCCGACGGCTGGCGACCAGCTCGTGGTGGCGCGGCGGAGGCTCACCGGTGATCTGCTCGGTCAGACGGAACTTGGACGGCGGCGCGGCTTCCTTTGGCCGAGAGAGAGAGAGAGACGAGGGGAAGAAAGAGAGAGAGAGAGAGAGATCTATGGGGGGGAGGAAACGAGAGAGAGGAGATAGAGAAGATATGTATATATAATTTTATTTTATTTTATTATTTTTTAATGGTCAAAAGACCATTTTGCCCTTAAAGAAACTGGGTTTTTACAGAAACTCCGTTTGGATGAAGGTGGCTAATATAGAGATAATAAAGACTATCGACCACGTTGTGAATTGAAATTCTGAACTATGTCGTTTAGTGATTTGGTCGTCGTTGGCTCCGGTGGTAAAGTCGCTCAAGCTATAATATGAATTAACAACCTCATTTGAAAAAAAAAAAAAAATCTCATAATATGGGTAAATAGCATATAAGATAATTTTGCTTAATTTTCTTTTAAAAATTAGTTAATTTTTATTAGACAAAGATACAAAAGAGGAGATTCCTGTAAGTGAAGTTTTCTTCTCTTTTTTTTTTTTTTCCGACCCTAATATTATTGTTCAAAATAATGATTTAATTGTCTGCATGACTTGTATACCTGCGTATTAATGCAACGAGGTGACTAACAACATACTCTAATATAAGATGTAAGACCCACCACCTGTTATATATGGGCTCCACAGCTCTATTAACGTGTGTGGTTTTTTTTTTTTTTTCCCCTCTCTCTGAAAAGGCCTATAATTAAAGATCAGAGAAGATAGTAGCTGCTTCAAAAAAAAAAAAAAAAAAGAATAGAAAAGATAGTATTAACCACAAGGGGCTACCTCCCAGGTGGAAAAAGAAGTCAAGAACGAAAAGCCCAAATAACAAGAGCATGGGCTGACCTATAAGAAATTCTAGGAATCCAGCAAACTTCAAAGTTACACGATTCTAAGAGTGCAAATAAATTAGTCAACACACATAAACATAAGTGTCCAATCGGGTGAAAGTTGCTGCGCCAGAGCCAG
>JXTB01000308.1:117007-185724 GCA_002914805.1 Parasponia andersonii | reverse complement strand
ACTTATGAATTTATAAAATTAATTATATAGAATAAAATCAATTTTCTGGACTTACTTTCTTAATCTTGAATACATCAATACAATCCATCACTGATAGTGTTTTATTGCTTGTCCATGACAGCATCCTTGGGAATTTGATACCAAGGTTCTCAGAAAATGCACCAGTAAGCTTGGGAATAGCCTCATAAGCCTAATACTGTAAAGCAATGCTAAACCCATAGACTGTGTATTCAGCTTCCTTCGCTTTCTTATTCTTTTTCATCTTCTGAAGGTAGTTTTCTCTCTAATGCATCATATCCTTATTCAAATTAGGAAACATTCTCTTGTAAGATCGCCTTCCCCATGGATAATTAAAGAAATCCTCCTCATTCTCCACAAAAGAGAGCATATCCATCAGAATCTTGATGCTTGACTCATGTGCCATCAAGAGCCCATCTACCAAGTAGCACAACCCCAACTTTCATACGTCCTCCTTCTCCTCACAATTTAGAAATACAGCTTCTAATTCACCGGATCTCACATTAGCTTTATTATTCAGTTATGTCTCCCTGAGTCTCATGTTACTAGATATAGATTTGTACTTCACAACGTCTGGATCTTTGCCAAAGTTTAATGCCGTTATCAATGCAAACTCACCAAGCTCGAATCTCAAGTTACTATCCCCAATGAAAAACTGTAACTCTGCCGGGTTTTTGGATTTCACCTTCCTCAATAATAGTTGGTGTATAAGTACTCCTGATACTTGCATTAGAGGAGCCAGAAAAAACTGCTTAAACGGACACTGCTTTAACCTCTCTAACAAATCATCTTCTCAAATCACTCCTTAATCTTCGACATCACCGTTGTTCCTTTCATAGTGACCCTTCCAGGAAAGTGTTCCCCAAAAGGTATAAGGAGCTTTGACTTTTGGTTCGGTATAAGAGGAACAAAGCAATTTAGACAAAATTTTTACAAATTTAACATATATCAAAAGCATCTAAATTACGTCGAAATATAGTTGAAACGCATCGAAATAGGTTGAAAAGTGATCGAAATTTCGATCATTTTGATTTCAACGACATTTCGATTGTCATCGAAAAATCTTACAAAAATTATCTCAAATGAGAACAAATAGCCAGTAGGTCGAAATTATTCATCGAAAATCATCGAAAAACAGAGCACGTCGAAATGGAATCGAAAATTAATCGAAAACAGTCGAAAAAAGATTAACTACTAGCTACTAGAAAAGGTCATCGAACTGTCATAAAAAAACAGTCAAACTAACATCAAAAATTTAGAGTAGCCTTATTTTCTATTTTAAAATGTCATCAAAAATGTATCAAAATTTCAGCACTATTTATCAAAACCTCATCGAAATGAAATTGAAACACAGTCGAAATAACATCGAAAGTTTATTTTACCTATTTTAAAATATTATCGAAAAGGTATCGAAATTTCGACTCTGTAAATCGAAACACTATCGAAATACCATCGAAAATACGTCGAATTTTACGTGATTTTTCGATAATATTTTTAGCCATACTCTTCAATTTTAACGAAATTAATCGAAAATGCTTCGAAAAAATGTCAAAATGAAGTCAAAAATTACTTCATAGAAAAATGTCATCCAAAAATTTCTAAATCGTCTTCTACTACAAATGCTCTAAATTCAAAAAAATAAAATCCTCAAATCATATTTCGCTTACCTTTTTTTGGGGACTCATTTTTCTCAACGTAATCCTCACAGTGAGAGAGATTTACGATAGACAGCACGATGAGTTTTCTTCTTCCTCGGTTTATGGCACGACAGGTTCTTAGCTCTTCAGAGAAGAAGACGAAAGAGAGAGTTGGAGAGAGAGAAAAATGAGGAGTTTCGGAGGGAAGTATGACAGACACTCCTTTAAAAGTGAGGCATATTTTCTCTTAAGTGTTAGTAAGGGTATTTTCGTCCGCAAACATATTTTTTAAATATTTTTTAACGTGTGCATATGGGCCAAAATAAGGGTATTAGGGAGCATATTTAACCTAATTTCTCTTACAGAATTACAATTAGGATTTTTATTAGTACTTCGTCTAACGAAAATTTCAAAGTTCTAAAATTAATTTTAACTCAATTTATTCAAAAATTTTGGCCCAAATCGAAAAAATAAAAAATGAAACATGCAGTAACCATAATTGACAGAGGTCGAAAATTTTCGACTGATGGCATCAACCCCAGTCAAAAATTTTCGATCAAGGTCAAAATTTTTCGGTCGGAAATCAATTAGAACAATCGAGCGGTTGAACAAGTTTGATTGCAATCAAAATTTTTCGACTCTAGTCAAACAGAAGTGCCGTCAAAATTCGGTCGAGACTGACAATGATGGTAGAAATACTTTGGAATTTATTGGAAATAAATGTATTTAAGAATTTATTAAAGAATATGGTATATAAGTAATTTTACATGTGTGATACGACAATAAAAGTTAGTTTGAAAATATTTATGGGTGAGTCTTTTTCTTTCTTCAAGTGGGCCCATTGGTGTCCCCTAAATAAATTGAATTTAGTGCCATTTATATTTGTTTTCATTGCATAGACACCCACAGTTGAAATCTATTTACACTGCCTAGTGAAAACGGAAAGAAAGAAAAAATTATATAAATATACCCTAATGTTAGGTTTTTATGCAACCAACATTTGATTTTTATAAATTAATACCCTAAAATCTTAAATCTCTATAAATATTTATTCTACACACAGTGATTTGAGCAGTGAGAAAACTAGTTTACCCTTCTTAAATAGATTTTTAATTATAAAAACGTTTTTCTTTTTGGAAAATCAAACACTAATGCTGTCCTCTCTCTCTCTATTTCTCTCTCTCTCCCACCCCTTTCTTCCTACCAAACACTAAAACTCTTTGTAGGTTTTATTAATTTCTCATATGTGGGCTCACGTAGTTAATTATAATTACAGCTATCTTAATTAAGTGTGCTAATTAGTGATCTAACAAAATAAGCACATGAATATCTATTAGGTATGAGCATTGTAATATGTGAAGGCTCAATACTAGCCTAACTATGACTGATGGGATAATAGTTGACCTACTATAACGAAATAAAAAACTAGATAGATAACTAATTTTTTAATTAGTTTTAAGTAGATGTCTATATTTTGAGTGTTATAATTAAACCTCTATTCTTTTTAAAGTTTCAGTTATGGAATATATTATATTTTTATTTTTATCATTAAGTGAGTTAGTAATTTAGACATTTAACTATAAATTTTTGAGCTTGGTCGTATACTGAGTTTTGGGCCAAAAAATGGTCAAATAGTTAGTTAGCCCATAAAGAAAATTATCGAGGTTATAATCTCAAAGTCAAATTATTCTACATCTTTTGCTATTCTCCTCTTCACCTATTTTAGACAGAGAACCCATTAAGTGCTAATAAGGAATTTGATTGTAGAAAGCTGATAACTCTCGTGATCTTGCATTCTCTTGATTGTGTTCTCCAGTTCTCTTCAATATAGACTAAAGCATGTTTCGCACTCCTCGACAATTGTTTCCTGATAATTTAATATGATGGATCCCCTCTCTCCTCCCTATCCTCTTTCTCTTCAACTCTTTCCTCCACATATTCCTTTCTCCCCTTCCTCCTCTTGCACCCACCAAATATGAAGATAAATATAGAGACTTTAATAACTAAAACAAACCTTTATTTTAGAACATGAACCAACAAAATGGAAAGAAAGAGGGAGCAAGTGGGAAGACGATTTAACTTTGAATATGAAGTCATAGATCGGAGGAAGGGTTATGATGGCTATTGGGGTTGAATTTCTTTCCTCTAAATTCATTTATCCACTTATCTTAAAAGATAAAAAAGTATAACTCCAATCTAGAGTCAGCCTTATTTTAGAAAGCTTTAGTAAGTATCCATTTGAATGAGATTCTAATTGATTTTGTTAGATAAGCATATTTATTATTCAATTGAATTTAAATAAGATAATTATCCTATTTTGAATAGCAAGATCGAGTAAGAATATTGATTTCATTTAGTTACTCAATTTTATGGAATACTTACAAAAAATCCTAGTAGGAGGGAAATATTTCCCTATAAATATGTATGGATTTATTCATACTATTACTGACTTAAGATTGGAGTCTTTTTCAAAACTAATTCTACTGCCATTAGGGATGGAGCTAGAAATTTTTTTTAGTGGTCGCATTAGCTAAGGCATTTTTCTTTTTTCTTTTTTTCTCTAAGAACTGACTTTTTTTATGTTTTGAATTCTAAAATGGTTGAACATGGGAAATTTAGTTGAACACGATTCTAAAATATAATTCTTTTCTCTTACTTTTTGCTCAATATTTCTAAAAAAAAATTATCAATATTAAATATAAGTACTTAAGAAATTTCACAAAAATAAGATAACAATTAAGGTCCTTTTTTATAACAAAATTATGGAAGGAGAACCTTTTTTTTTTTGAACAAATGTGGTACTAGTTGTCTTACTTTATATAAATTTTTGATTAAATAAGGAATATAGTTATTTTACTGAGAATAATGTAGTGTTATACTGGACTTAATTAGTTGATTTTTAAATTTGAATCTATAAAGAACATGATTAAATATTAATTATCAAGATGGGGTAGTACTCTTTTTT
The DNA here is from genome assembly GCA_002914805.1 of Parasponia andersonii. Taxonomy (NCBI): domain Eukaryota; kingdom Viridiplantae; phylum Streptophyta; class Magnoliopsida; order Rosales; family Cannabaceae; genus Trema; species Trema andersonii. Next base: position 181,104 of record JXTB01000308.1, on the reverse strand, counting down.
AATTAGTGTTAAAATGGGGCAATAACTGTCTTACTTTTTAAATTCTAGAAAATTCTAATGGGGCTTCTAAATCTAGTACGACTTCTGCATCATAATATAAACTGTCAAATATTTAGATATTACTTGTAAAGAGTATATCAATTTTATGATTTAAATTTACCAAAAGCTTAAGATTCTTTTTTTGGGTGCCTCTATTGTCACCAGGGGTGGCAATTCATGTTAGTAAGTTATGTTCGTGTCTTGTCAATATCCATGTATAATAATATATATCTCAATCTGAATATATCTTATTTGATAATTGTGTTAGAGATTCTAACTCGAATCCAACTTTTTTATAAATGGTTGATCCAATATGACCCGTATAATCCGTTTATTCAAATGGGTCATGTTTGAGTCAAGTTAATCCGACATGACTCAATAACCCTATTTAATCTAAATTAGTTAAAATATATTTTTAACGCATTTAACATAAATTCATACATATTTTATGATCTTAAAATATTAATATTTACCAAAAAATTAAAACTATATAAAATCTAAATATATATGCATAATAAAGTCTTAAAAATACTCTAATATTTTCAAATAGGTACTATATAGATCATAAACAGGTTGATCCCAAATTGGTCTGTTTAATTAACGAGTCATTTTATGTTATTTTTGGGTTTTTGGGTCAACTCGAACTCGCCCTATTTAATAAACGAGTTCACAAGTTCAACCCGATTTTGACCCAAACTCATTTAAGGCAAACCTGAGTTCGCTAATTCTGTATGAGTTTCGAATCGTATTTGTGTCACAAATTATCAGCCCTAATTGTCACCATTTTTTCCCCCTTCTTCCCACTTGTCATTTAATTTTAATTAATGCTAATAATAAATTTTTATGAAATGACATAAACGACCACATATAATATTAAAATACTAGGAACTTCTTTTTTCAATTAGACTATTCTTTTTTAGCACACCCCTTCAAATTTAATTTATAAGCCAAACACCTTTTAAAAGATCTAAAAATTCAAATCCTTTTATTAGATTAGGTTTTTGTTATTATGAATGAATTTTCTATGAATTCTATCTATGAATTCTAAACTTGAACTCTTTCTCAAGAACTCTAAAAATTGAAATTAAATCTCTTAAAAACCTGAAAAATTAAATATTTTTTCTTAAGAACCCTAGAAATTTACTTTCATTCTCTCCCAAGAAGCCTAAAAAACTTGTTATTAGAAAACTGTTTTCTACTTTTAGAAATAACAAACTATTTTTTAGTTATAATGCCAAATATAACTCTCTCACTCTCTGAATTTTTTGTTAATTTCTCAAAAATCTAACTTTTTATGAGAAAAATGAAAAAAAAGAAATATTTGGACTTAATCGCAAAATTTGGTCTATATATTCTTCCAAAAAAAATATATTAAAGCATCCTTTAGTATATGTGGTGAGTTTTATCTTGAAAGCAATACGTTGAAGAACGATTAAGAAGAGAAAAATAGATAAAAGATCTTCACAACTGAACTGGTGATTGAGAAAAGGAATTTCAAAATTTGATTTTATTCACATCCAAATTTAGATTAATATTAAAGAGGTGTATTAAGAAAATATTTGATTTTTGTTAAGAAAATATTTAATTTTTAAATTTTAGATATGTGTTATTAATTTCTCAAAAAAAAAAGGTGTATATTAAGAAAAGGGTTGGGAAGGGAAAAAAAAAAGCCGCGTCTACAGTAAAGCTGCCTAATTTAGCCCCCTGTGAGGTCATTTAACATGAACCGTTGACCATAAATGTAGGGTGTAGATGAAATTATAATAAGTTGGCTCACATACACCACATCCTACACGATAGAAAGAGAACTTATCTCTGTTTTAGTTTCTCCCTCTACTCTCTTGCTTTCACCCTCCTTTTCCCCTCGCGACCTTGCTATAGACCCGACTAGGATTTGTTACCGACAATTATCTCTCTCTTCTCACCTATAGCTCTTCCACTTCAAGGTATCTCTCTCTCTCTCTCTCTCTCTCTCTCTCCCTCTTTATTTTGCTCTGAATCTTTGATCGCTTATTTTGTTCTGGTGATATATATATATATATATATATATATATATATATCTCTGCAATTGAGCTTAGAACTCTGAGTTTGCTTTCCTCAATTTTGTTAGCAAAAGCTCAGAATGACCATGAATTGTTTTGTTGTCCACTCTCTCTTTCCATGTTAACTGTTACTGGACTCCTAACCAAGACTAGTTTTGATCTTGTAAGGTAGGTTGTGTTGGCAATCTCTGCAGTATCATTAGAGAAGAAAACACAGGAGATGATGATGAGGTGGTCTCTTCTGGTTTCATGAGGGGCGTGTCTAGTTATTTGATTTTAGATGATAAATATGAGAATAAGCGAATGCTGGGTAGCAAAGAACGAAGGGGAGGAAAGAAGGAAGAATTTGTCTTACATGATTTGGGTACTGATAGTTACACAATTTGGGCAGAGTGGACGATCCAACAATCTTGAACAAAATCCTTCTAATTAAACTACTAGGCAACACCTACTCATTTAACTATCTTATGGTATTAAAGGAGAAAAAAGATTTACAAATCCCTAAGGGCTTATTTGGATTGCCGGATAAGAAGAGGATTGGATTGGATTAGAGTTAATCCATGTTTGGTCTCACTAATTAGGTCCATAGGATTGGATTAAAAATAATCCTATCCAATAATAGTCCCCTTCTAAGGGGATAATTTTATCCCTCTCAAAATTTGTGATTGAGAGGAATTAGGGCTCCTCTTGCTCGGTAGATCGTCTTCCTTCTTACATCCATCTCTGCTCAGGGCCGTGACTCTCCTTTGCTCGGCTTTCAAAGCATCAGGTATCTCTCTCTCTCTCTCTTTCTCTCTCTTTTTAGCCATTGAAGCTTTATATCTATGGATCTTATGCCTGTGTCTGAGTGATTTTAGTTTCTGCTTTGTTTTATCAGTCTCTGATTTGTTTTAATGAAATATCTTGGTATAAAGACGAAATGCATTTGTATTTAGATTCTCTTTACTCTCTGTGTTGTATTCTTTTTTGAGAAGAAATGGCTACTTGGTTTTGTGATTCTGGTCCTCTTTATCTTTTTTTTTTTCCTGATGAATCTAGGTTTTGTCTTCCATTTCCCACCCACAATTCTATGTTTTTTGGTTGAAATTAGATATGGATTTGTTGTAAATCACATCATTAAAGTGAGGCTTTTTTTAACAATCTCAAAGTGTTGGACCTGCTAAGCTGTATTTGCGGTTTAGATATCAAAATGCAGGATCTAGTTTCTTTTCTCTTAATTCAACTTTTGAAAATGCTTGGAACACTTGGCACAATTGTGACTTGAATGATTGGTAATCAATTTTGGAAGGATTTTGTTTTTGGTTGATTTCGGGAAGAAATAGCTTTGGGATTACAAATTAGCTTTGGGATTTTATTGGTTGAAAAGGACCATTGACGCCATTGATATTAGAGATTCATAAGTAGTGGTCTCATTCATATTTCGTGACAGTGATACTACCATCTTGTTTTTGGCATTTTGTCTGAACTTAGATGAATTTGGTGAAGTTATGCCTAGTTTAAGTAGAAAAACAAATACAAGTTTTATTTTTAACATTTGTCAAATATGTATGTTTAAGTGTATGAACCCTTGAGTCGTTCGACTGCTCTGTTCATATGAATATGTTAGATTTTGAATCGTTGTCTTATTTCGAGTTGCTTGCGGAACGGTTAGTTCAGTTAATTTATTGATATTGGGTGCAGATAGTCTGTTGTAAAGCTCATCTTATCGACAAAAAGTGATTGCTCTTACATAATTGTAAGATAGATTTTCAAGAACCTAATTTATGAAGAGAATCTTTTTGGCAGTCCTGATATATACATGATATTTTATTAATTAGATAACTTAGATACTAGACGGGTAGCTGTTTGTTAATTTAGTTGATTTAAACAATGCCGAAGGGTAGCTTATTTCTATGCTGAGTTAAGTTGATTTAACGATGGAGTATCTTAATGTGATTGTGAGGCTGACATTGTGGTGAAAAGGAAGCTTATTAGGGGATCTAAGCTTGATAGTTACTTAGTTGTTGATTCCTCTAAATTATGAACAACTATGAGACACAAATTAAAATGCTTATAAGTTCAATCCCATTAGTCCAGCAAAAAAGATAGGTCGAACCCATTGGAGTTGGCTCAATTAAATGTCTGTAATTTTGAAATTGTCTGCTTTCTTATAGTTATGATTTGTGTTTTACTGAACAATATATAATTTCTCCATGTAATGTAATATTGCTATATGAATTGTTTAGTAACAAGTCTAAAAGAGTTAAATCCATGCATTGTATTAGGATATGTATAATTATAAGGATTGATCAATCGATTAAATATAGGAAAAGTTCATAAATACCCGTTTTTAAAACCATATTTTCATAAATATCCATTTTTTATTTTTAATATTTGTAGAAAACTGATATCTTAACCATGCCTGACATCACTCTTGCAGTTTTAGTAGAAAACTGCAAACATTGTGTTTATAAACTTGCATGTGTCCATAAAATTACGGTTCAAATAGCAGTTCTTCGAGCTCTAAATCAAACTCCTCATTTTGCAGTAATAGTGTTGTTCTTGTTGCTCATGGTGTTCTTGCTATTGCTAACTTAAACCCATTTTATGTTCTTTAACCCTCCACGCTTTTTGTACATCTCCATTATCAAGCATTTCTTTTTTTGAAAAAAAAAAGGAAAAATCTTTTTCCCTTCCTTGTAAAGTCGCTACAAGAAGTTTCGTATGATTCACTTGTTTTAAAATAGATAGTCATGATAATAATTTTTCTGCTTCTAATTTGTGCAATTTATCATTATAGAAAGTAGAAGTTCTGTTTTTGAATTAGTGGTTGATAGAAGTTCTGTTTTTGTAAACAGGTTTCCATTAGGGGTGAAGGGACTTCCAAAAGGCCAAGAAAGAAGAAGGTAACATACTAACTCATCAACTATAAAATTATTATTAAAGAAAACAAGAACTGTTTGAAGTATGTTATTGTTTTATATTGTACTTCTAAGCTTATTGTGTTTGTTTTTGTGTCTAATTTGGTGAATAGATATGGATGAGAGGCAAATTATATTGATATACCTATATGCAAGACAGCTACATTATAGAAGAATTATTATGTGTATCATGATTTTAGTAAATGTCTATGTTATGCTTTATAGACATTACGAAAAATATATTCTTAGAAATCGTACACTTGTTAGACATGAGAGTCGTTTGAGTGTATTGGACAGCATGATAGGTCATAATGACATAGAATGTATGAATCAACTTCGAATGGATAGGAGAACATTTGGTCTGTTATGTGAATTACTTCGTGTTGAGGGAAGATTGAAAAATGATGGTTCGGTTAGTGTAGAGGAGCAAGTTTGTATATTTTTATATGTGCTTACTCATCACGTGAAGAATAGGACAATCCACAATAGGTTTATGCGATCAGGGGAGACTGTTAGTAGGCATTTTAATTCTGTTCTAAATGGAGTCTTGAGGTTACAAGGTATCTTACTCCAAATGCCAGCTCTTATACCCGAAAATTGTACTGATGGAGGTGTTTTAAGGTATGTCTACAGGTTGATGTTAAATATCACATAATTAGAAATGTTTGACATGAAATATTGAAATTGACTTGATATTGCTTATTATTTGGATAGAATTGTTTGGGAGCCTTAGATGGAACATATATTAAGGTGTATGTATCAAGTGTTGACAAGCAAGATATCGAACAAGGAAAGGTGAAATCGCAACAAATATCTTAGGTATTTGTGATCGAGATATGAGGTTTATATTTGTGTTCCCAGGTTGGGAAGAATCTATATCTGACTCTCGAGTTCTTCGAGATACATTAATAAGCCAAATGGGTTAAGAGTGCCTATCGGTAAGTGAGTAATTTAGAATCTTTTTTTAGTCAAGTTATAACAATTGAAAACTAATAGGACCTTTTATTTTATTATTATTTTTATGTTAGGGTATTATTATCTTGTGGATGGTGGGTACACAAATGGTGAAGGATTTCTTGCACCTTATAAGAGGACACGATATCATTTGTCAACATGGACACAGAGTGATGCCCCAATAAGCCACCAGGAATATTTTAACATGAATCATGCATCGGCAAGAAATGTCATAGAACGTTGTTTTGGGTTATTGAAGATGCGGTAGGCTATTCTAAGGAATCCATGTTTTTATCTAGTAAAGACTCAATTTCGGATAATTACTACATGTTGTTTAATACACAAATTTATTAGGAGAGAAATGTCATTTGATCCAGTTTTGCATGAGTTAGAAATCGTAGAAAATCAACAACAAAGTCAGCAACCTAATGGCCAGCAAAATGATCAAAACTTATAAGAACAAGAAATTATTGGATTCATTAAATCATCAAATGAGTAGACCGCGTGGAGAGATAATAGACTAGTGACAATGAAAGCTTTAAACCTGGTACAAATCTCATCATAGAGAAGGCTTTAACTAATATCTTCCCCACTTGTGGAATAAAGGCTAATTCTCACATAGACTCAAAAATGAAAGTGTTGAGAAAACAATATAGCATAGTGTATGACATGCTTAGTGAGAGTGGGTTTGGATGGAACGGTGTGAAGAAGTGTATGGAGGTTGATAGTTAGGAAGTATGGCAATCATATGTTCAGGTTTGATATATTAATTTTTTAGTTAATTTTTAGAACTAAATGTTTTATATTTAAACTTACATTTGTTCTATTTTTGTTGTAGCACCACAAAGAAGCAGAAGGATGGAAAGGAAGACCCTTTCTACTATATGAAAAATTGATGAACCTCTATGGAACAAATCGTGCAAATGGACAAGGAGTTGAAACTCCAGCTGACATAGTTGAAGACATCAATCGAAATCATGTCATTGATGATATAGGAGATGAAGAAGAGTCTCTCAACCAAATATCAAGTACTAATTCTACATCATCATCTCGCCGGAAAAAGAAAAAACCATCTGATAATATAAGCGAAGGATTGGGACAACTTGCTGAATCATTTGACAAGATGATGGAAAAATCAAATGAGCAAGTGAAGAAGATAGTTGAGGTTATAGTTGAGAGTGCAAGGAAAAAGGAACATGATCAACATAATTTTTTGTGGGAGGAGCTCACGAGACTGGAGATACCCGTAGAAGTTTGTATTGATACGTTGGACATCATTGTTGCAAAACTATGGCCTGTTAGTATTTTTAATTCCTTATCTGATGAGAAAAAAGTTGAGTTTGTTATGTCACTCTTAAGGAAGAAATAAACTATAGAATCTACTATTTCTTTTTAGTATTGTTTTATATTACTTTGGATGATGACTAGTGAAGACAATTAAATATGTATGGATGATATGATATGATTAGTATTATGTTTTTATATATCTAACTTTATTTTTTTGTTGTTTCATTTTATTACTAATTGTCTTTTTTCTTTTTTTCTTGTCATTTTCTTTTTAACCAACCAGGCTAAACTTATGTAATTAAGTTACCATAAAATAGCTTAGCTTTTACTTTATATAAATTCCCATTTTTTTTAGCAATTTACTTCTATGAGTTCAGCAAATTTTATGTTAAAAAAGAACATATAATTAATAAGAATGACTTTATAATTTTTTTTAAAATATAATTTTAAATTATTTATAAAAATAAAAGATAATTTTAATTAATTTATTTCCAAAATAAAGCTTTAAAGTCATATTTTTCTAAATTCATTTTTAAAAATGGTATTTTTTTAAATTAATTTTTAAAAATGATATTTTTCTAAATTATTTAAACCTCGAAATTTGTTATTTATTTAAAAATATGAAACATTCATATTAATCCCATCCTTACAAAAAGTAGTACACTAAACATGGGATAGGATTGGACTATAATCCTATCCCATCCCATCTAATCAAATCGAATCGAATTCTTTAAAATAGTCCAATCTTATCTTGCATACCAAACGAGACCTAAGAGAACATCCTCGAAAAATTAGCACAAGAATTATTAGCATAATGAAAATATTGAGTTTGAGTTTAGGGTGAACAACAATTTGATTTGATAGCTTGTGCCATATTGACTCTTTGGACAAAACATGGTGTCTATAATATATACATGTACTGTATAAGTTAGATCAACGTTGACGAAAAGAAAGGAGGAGGGAATAAGATATGTTAATATATTTCCACCTAGGAAAAGTTAAAAAAAAAGTTTTTAACTCCGTAAAATAAAGTAATAGTTTAAGATTAAAATTTGTTGAAAGTTAATAATTTGGATTGACTTTTTGTAAAATAATAACTTAAGATTAAAAATTTTTAAAATTTAATACTCTAGACTATTTTTTTAACTTATTTTAATAATGAAAAAAATAATAATATCATCCATTAAAATTACGTTAAACTTTATTATTCTCTTTAATTTTAAGAATATTGTTATCTTTTACTTGTTAAAGTTTTCAAAAAGTTAACATAGATATTATTATCTTTTAATCTTGTGATATTATTTTACATAATTTAAACTGGATGATTTAAATCGTAAAATACCAAAATTTCATTATATATATATATTTTTTCTTTTGCAGTTTATCCTTTTCACATGATAAATGAGCAACGATCTAGTGCGACAAGTCTAGCTAAAGCTCATTGGTGTACCTAAAATGTCCAATGGCCTCACTATAGGGCTATAAAGGATAACAGATGATCCTACTATAGAAGCGCCAAAAAAAAAAAAATGGTGGGAATTTTAATTTTAATTTTTTGATTACAGCACAATACAATAATACTAAATTGATTTCACTCTCCAACGTTGTCGCTTCTCAAGCAACTAGAAACTGAGTCTACTGGACTTCGCTTTTACTTGGTTTGGACAACAAACTTAGCACCGTGAAACTAAACATGGCGGCGACGGGTCTGACTACGACCGCCAGAAAAGCCGCAGTGCTCTACCACTACCCATGCCCGGACGGCGCGTTCGCCGCACTCGCCGCCCACCTCTGCTTCTCCGCCGCTTCCGTTCCGACCCTCTTTTTCCCCAACACTGTCTACAACCCCATCACCCCCCAAACCCTCCCTCTCCACCAAATCACCCATCTTTACCTTCTGGACTTCGTCGGCCCTTCTGGTTTCGTCCACGACCTCTCTTCGAAGGTGGGCAATCTCGTCATTTTGGACCACCACAAGACCGCCCTAGAAACCCTCGGCGGAGAGAAGAATGTGACCAAGATTATCGACCTCGAGAGGAGTGGGGCCACCATTGCTTTTGATTATTTCAAGGAAAGGGTCGCTGATAATGCCGCGGCGCTCGCGCAATTCGATCGTGTTTGGAGATTGTTTGAGTACATTGAGGATGGAGATCTATGGCGGTGGAGCCTTCCTAATAGTAAAGCTTTTAGTAGTGGCCTTAAGGATTTGAATATCGAATTCGATGTCGGGTTGAACCCGTCTTTGTTCGATCAGGTTCGAGTTTTAGTGTCTCAAGTCATGTCCAACTACTAATTTTATAGTATTTTATTTTTATTTTTTTTTGTTGGGGGTTAATTTCTTTCGTGGGTTTATTGGGTTTTTGATACTTGGATTAGTAAACTGTTCCTAGTTGGTGTGTGTATATATATATATATATATAATATGTTTTGTATATGTTTTTGGGCAGTTACTTTCCTTGGATTTGGATAGTGTAATTAGTCAAGGCATGAAAAGTCTACCAGAGAAGCAGAGATTGATAGATGAAGCTCTGAGTCAGTCATATGAAATTGCACTTGGTGATGGACGCCTTGGACATTGCCTGGTATAGTCAATGCGGATTGTTTAATTATATTCTGAACTTATTGGCCTTTTTATTTATTTTATATGGTATCTGAGGTATGAGATGTTGATTGACATTTCTAGTCTCATCTTTCTGCCTATAGGCTGTCGATGCGGACTCTATTGCCGAGTTGAGGAGTGAACTTGGACAACAATTAGCTACTAAGAGCCACAATCAAAATTTAAGGTACATTACATTCTACCTGTGTTCATTTTATCGTCAATGTCCATATATGCATCTTTTTATTTACAATTTATTCTGTAACAATATATATCTGTTTAGTACAACAATAAGAGGGGTAGATAATTGGAATTTAGCAGTTATAGCTCATTGTTCGGGTATTGGGCTTGAGAGATACAGTTGGGTTTTTGAGTCTAAGGAGGAAGAAGTTGGGGTCATTTGGATTAAGTTATGAGTGGCTATTATGCTACAAAATGAGAATGATCTTAAGGGTATATATATATATATATATATATATATATGACACCAATTTTTTTTACATAGGTATCATTTTGGCTCATAAAAAATTTTCTTGCATATTTTTGTTTATATTAAAAAGTAAGAGAGAGAAATAACATTGATGATACACGTTTGTTCATGCACTTAATTATAACCGTTGAATTACTATAAAATGATAATCTAATGGTTAAAAAAAAATACCTTCATATAGGTTAAAAAAAAAAAAGGGGCTTATAGAAATATGACCAAATTTTGGGTTCAATATAAGTAAATATCCATTTGTCAAATGTATAGCAAAATGTCCGGTATATATGTTTATGTACCAAGTGTAAAATTTTATATAACAAGTACAAAAAATTATATACCCAGTACATTTCAGTACAGTAACTGAAATTAGTAGATAAGCATATCTACCAAATAAAAAAATATATAAACCTAGACATTTAGCTATAAAATTTAAAAGATAGACACCTATTTAATTAAATTTAAAATATTGGTCATCCACCTAAATTTCTTTATATTATATTGTCGGCAAATCAAGAACTGATTTGGAGAGGGAAAAAAATCATAAATGCATAAAAAGATCAAGAAAGACCCACATATACAACAGAGGCGTAAATCCTTTTAGTGATCCAATCACCTTCAGATAAGCAAAAATCATTATTCTTTTTAATATGAAAGAGAAACTTTCAATAATAATTTTAAAAGAAGGTTGATATTATATATATTTGTCAATCCAGTAGGTATTTTTTTTTTTGAGAAATTTAGGTGGATACCAATATTTTAAATTAGCTTAAGTAGATGTCCATTTTTCAAATTTTATAACTACATGTCCATGTATGTATATTTTTACACTTAGTAGATAAACATATCTACTAATTTTAGTTACCGTACAAAAATATGCTAGGTATATAATTAGTATATATAATTTTACACTTGGTATATAAACATATATACTGTACATTTTGTTATAACATTTGACTAATAGATATTTAATTAAACTGAGGCTAAAATTTGGTCATATTTCTATAAGCTCCTATAATATATTCTAGTTTAGTTTTCTTGTTTTTGTCCTTCCCATGTAAGCACAGCATTGAATGCAATCAGTGAAAAGTGAAGTGCTTAGATGCAGAGCTGCTCTCTATAGAAATTTATTGCCATTTTGGCGCTGAAGTAAGCTACTGCGATGTCTCTTATGCAATATGACTCTTGCTTCTCCCATTGATTGCCTTGTTTATTTATGCAAATGTGGTTGACTTCCCCTTTATCCAGTACGGTGATTAATATTTGTGCAATGGAGAATTGATGCCTTAAGTGCTTTCCTTTTGTTTTTGTTCTGTTTCTTGAATTGTTTCTGTGCGATTTGTGGAACACAGTTGCAGTCTGTTGATCTCGTGCATAATGTACTTCCCTCCCCCCCTTCTTCCCGGGCATATATATTGATCCCCTACTTTCATAACTACTCTCTTTGAAGAGTACAAATGCCTTTAGTAATCAGGGTAACTCCTGTTCTTCTTCTGCTCTCTTCTTATCTTTTCTTTTTTCTTTTTTTTTTTTCAAGGATAGACTTTTCTTGTCTGGGATCAGCATGTTCTGTTGAAACATTGTCTACTTGATTGCACTAGTAAACTCATCTAGATTTTGTGTAGATTTAAAATGAGGGTGGTCACAAAACTTGTATTTATTGGTTATTTTGGACTGTAATAAACTTGTATTCATCACAGTTCTTCTTCTTATATGCATAACTATGTTTCTTGTGAGTTTTTACTGCTTGTAGTTTGGTTGGCATATGTCTATTAAGTGAGGGTTAATCTGTATATTGAATGTGAAGAAAACATTTTATTTAAGTCAAAAAGACTGAGAAAGTGTGTAATAATTGGGTTTTATAAGTGCGAGCAAGTTTATTATTATTATTATTATTTTTTGTTTTTGTTTTTGTTTTTTTTCAATTTTATTCGTTCCTGTTTCATTACTTCACTTATTCCACTTTTTAAATCACTTTCTCATAATCCACAATCCACTTTTTAAATCACTTTCTCATATTCCACAAGCCTCAAATAAATTTACCTTGTTAAGAGAGGCGTCAAGAGGGTAAGTCAGTAGCTAATGAGCAGAAAGAAAGAAGAGAGAGTATAAGGAAAAGGAAAGTTATGAGAAAGAAAATTGGAGTATAAAGTTAACTGGGAGAAAGTGAAGTCAAAGAATGAGAAGAGAAGAGCTCAAGAGATATGATTAGAAGAATAAAAGTAAACATTTATAATTTTTCCTTCATCTAACAAGAGAAGAATTTAGTTAGAAAGTCACTTTTTGCCTCCATTGTTTTCTTGGAATTTCAAACGTTCCTTCTTATTTTGTCACTGGTTTTGTTCTCTTAAGGGGTATTGGGGCCGTTGCATACAGAGTACCTGAGCTAGAAAATGATCAGTTGCTAAAAATAAGCCTGAGGAGCTTGGAAAGTGAAGACACAACACTGATTTCCGAGGTGGGGTTTTGTTATTATTATTTTTTAGGGATAATATCAAAATAGTCACACCATTTTTGCCTTTTTCTTTCCAAAAAAAGGAACCAACACCTTTTTACTAATATTAAATAAAACTTTATATTTTTGTTTTTCTATCAAATTTTACCGGATCTACATATATAATCAAAATTAAAGTTAAAATTGTTGAGAACAAATGTTTTTGACTTTTGAAATCAGATAACAGAATTCAGAAATTGAATTTTGTGTTTTTGAAGGCTATACAGTTGAATTCATAAGAGATTTACAAATCATTTTTTTAGTCACGATGGTTACCTTCTGGCTATTTATGTAGATGCCAATAGACAATTTTAAAGGATAAAGATATATCTGCAACATTTCTAGATTTAAATTTTGACCGTATATGTGAATTTGGTAAAATTGGATAGAAAAATATAAACACAATGTTTTAGTTGATATTAATGAAAAAATATAGGTTTTTTTTTTTTTTTTTTTTTGATATTATCCCTTATTTTTTTATATGTAGAATATAATCCTTATATTCTTGTTAGGAATAGCTGAACTATTTCTTTTTTTTTTTTTCCTTAAAAACCTCAGGAATTTGGAGGAGGTGGACATCGAAATGCTAGCTCCTTCATGTTGAGCTTGGAAAAATTCGATAAATGGAAGGTTTGTAAGAAAACATGTTAATCGTGTCTGTTTAATCAATAGGATGAGTAGAACGGCCAGTGGTTTCCAGCAATATGTACAAGCTAACACGTTCAATACTACATGTAAATTAAAAACAAATAGGCATAGAATAGTGACTTTTTTTTTGGTGGGGGTTGAGTGCAATTTGGTTTTGGTTTTTGTTTGTATTGTATTGTATTGTTTTTGTTTTTTGTTTTAATTGAGATCTTCACGTCTAATATCTTAATAATTGCTTTAACATACCAAAGATAAGTTTTATTACTACATATGACAAAATTCAGCCAAAGCCTACTACAGTTTTGTAGTTTCACTCCTTATGTTAACATGACTTAATTCTTTAACCAACTTAATTTCTTTGTAATATCTTTGCATGATATTACATAATTGCCTAGCTGTGAATATGACGAACCTTAGAAGTATTTTCCAATGCTATGACTTGGACTACCTTCTAGTTAGTACGCATTGTTTGGCATGTAGGATATGATAGGATTAAATTATTTTGAGGCTCATTTGGTATGCAGGATTAAGATTGGATTATCGAATTGGATTGTAATGGATTGAATTTGTATAAACTTAATACTATTCTATGTTTGGATTCGATTATGATTATTATTATAATATGTGACCTACTGTTATTAGAACGTGTAATACATTTATTTTAAGATTAATTAAAATATGAAAAAAAAGTAAAAAAAATATATTCATAATATGAGACCCACTAGTTTTAGAATTTGGAAATAGATGTGGGTCCTTAGTATTGTGTATGGAATTAATAATCTTACACTTTTGAATGTGATTAGTTATCCTACTCATGTGAGATTATTTTTGGGTTGTGGATTATTTATTCCAATAATTCTAAGTTGGTATCAAAGATGGATCTAGGATAAATAATTCCAATCCTAGTCCCAATCCCATATACCAAACAAAGGCTAAAAAAATTGTATTTGATTGGATTATGATAGTATAGGAGAGGATGAGATGAGATTATACTCCAATCCTATCCTATGTTTGGTTTGCTTCTTTTTCTTAGGATAGGATTTTCTTTTTCTTAGGATAGGATTATAATGTGTGTTTCATATTTTTAACTAAATAACAGACTCTAAGGTTTGATTAATTTTAAAAAAAAATACTATTTTTAAAAATTAATTTAGAAAGTATCATTTTAAAACTCAATTTTAGAAAAATCAATTTTAAACACTTATTTACAAAAATACTACTTAATTTTTTTTTGTAAAAATATCATTTCGATTTTACCATTTTAAAAATTGAATTTAGAAAATATGACTTTTAAAAGTTAATTTTGAAAAATGCCATTTTTGTGTCAAAACATTGTTTTATTTTCAAGTAAATCTTTAATTCCTTCCGATCTCAATTTTTCAAGAGAATAAATTATTCCTTTCTAAAGATACTATATTTGGAGAGGATTATTTTAGTCTCATCTAATACCTCTGGTATTCATGCACTACACATATGATTAATTTAAACATATTTAATCTCGTCATTATCATGCATTTCAAACAGGCGCTCAAAGAATTACATCCATTAAGCCTATGGTTCTCTACATTACTTCTATTGCACATTTGGTAATATATTGACTGAGTGCTTAGATTTCTGGACAAGTGAAATTGAACTTGAGATACTTAGTAATCGCATTTTTGGTGTAAAGCAGGCTACGAGTTTGATTTTTTCTTTTTATTTTTTTTATTCTGTGTTGAAGATGAAGTCGCATAATTTGATAAGTTAAAGAGATAAACGAGGATCACTATACCCGAGATTCTCTCGAGGACTTAAGAGCGCGATTTGTTTGTGTCTCTGGCACTATGTTTGATAGGATGGAAGTGCGGTTGGACTAGGAGTGATGGATGGATTATGAAGGAGGGGAGTACGAGGGATCAAGAGAATAGTAGCTCTAAGTATGTTGTTTGGCTCCTTATTTTTTTTTTGTTTGCTATTATGAGAGTTGAAAGGACATACTGAGATTTATCGCAAACTTGAAATATTACCACTAGTATTAAGAGGGTTGAAAGGGTCCATGGAAGGTAACAGTCTGTAAGAATGCTTAGCTTATCTATACAATTATATAAGTCAAATTAGGAAGTATTATTCTTTTATGAATTATAACTTTTGTTTTGTTCAAAAAATTGGGTTAATTTGGACTTTTCAAACTGTAAAACAGAAGGAGGTGCATGACATTACTTTCTGAAAGTGTCTTTATAAAATGCATAACCAAAAGTTTTTATTAATTTATTTTCCATCAGCAGTAATATTTACAACACATCATAATATCGAAATACTAAGAAAATATCGCCAATAAGTCAAGTTTGTCTACATTTGTATTATTATGATGACAAGAAAGTGCGTTAGCCAACCAGTCTATATATCATATATCTCTACATCTGCATTACAGGAACTAAATGAGCTAATACTCAGTAAGTAAAGATCATGCATGCTCGTAAATGTGTTTCATGCATAAACTTCATTGAAATTCCTATTGTACTATTTCTTTTATAACTTTTCATTGTGATGCATCTTTCTTAGAAAACGTTTCTTTTTAGGGCCTTTGAGTACACTATAAAGTTGCAGTAGTCGGTAGGTTGTGCCTACTTATGCGGGAAGAATACCTGTGCAATCCATACCTATCCAATGCAGATAGACTAAACAATGCACTTAAAACATATTTCATAAACTCAATACAACGGTACTACTTTGAATCTAATGCGTGGAAAACTTCAGTTCCTTAAAAGTCATGCTTAAATGATCATGCTATGCTTATGTTTCCGTAAACTTTACAACAACAATATAAATAACATATAATTGAGATAATATACATAAGTATGTAGGAAAACATCTTGTATCTACTATTGTTCTTGTGATGTAGTTAAAATAAATCTTTACTTACTTTGTATCTGATAGAAAAGATAGTGAAAATGGTTAGTATCCTCTATAGTAAGGTGTGTGGAAGACTTGATATCAATTTTAAAACTAAGATGATTACTACAATGTAAAAGGTTTAAAGAAAACGACCACAAGACTAAATTTAGAATTTTCGCAAAATCAGAAAATCTAATCACAAAATGAACCAAGCTGATACATACTTTCATAAAAATTAGTCCATTTGTTTCTGAATGGTATCATTTGGTTTTAAAAATATTTGGATAACACCTCCCTTATTTTTAGCACATTCTCACATGATTAAAATTATGGTTTTAAACTTGCAATAATATTTTACAATCCAATTTCTACATATACAACTCAAAGATCATTTAGAACATCTTAGGTACACTTGAATTCTTTTCGGTTTAGACAAAGTTTAAACTCATTTTTATACTTTTCCATTGTCACAACTAGCAACCAAACAAATGTATTTACATAGTGGAATCGACAAAATATACATTTCAATTTTATAAAATTAGATTACAAGTATAGAAAACTTAATCTACTATACATGAAAATACTTAACTCCCTAAATAGTAAACTTTGGAGTTTTAAGTCTAACTTTAATGCTCCACTTGAATTCTATGTTTCTAGCCATATATAAGATTTCCAAGAATTTTTATTCATCAAATAAAAGCTTTGATTTCAGAGTTAAAGTAAAAGAAATTAACTACAAATTCAAAATCTTACGTAGAGCTTATTTTGACTAGTTTGAGCTTTTATTGAAGTTCTTGCCTTCTACCTTTACTAAATTGATTCTCAAGGCTTTAAAACTGATTTTAGGACTCAAGAGAACCCAGAAGAACAATTTCATAAGTGTATCAAGTGGAGAATTGAAATAAGAAAGCTAAAACTTAGGAAGAAGTATTAGTAGAATACTTTAACTAGTTTAGACTTATCTTGCTTTCTAGAGCACCAACTTGAATTCTACAACTTGGAAACTCTTGGATATAGCTAAAGGGAGTTGAGAGAGCCTTAGATAGTGGCTGGAGAGAAAGGGGAAAGAAATGACTAGATTTGGTCCAAAATCAATACTTAATAGTTAAGAAAAGGCATAACTTAAATTTTAAGGGGTATTTTTATTTCACACCCTAACTTTTCATGTGTCGAGCTTTAAATTACTCTCGGCTTACTCACCACTGGCCATTCCTATGTACTCAAATGTAGACTAAAATGATGAAACCTAGCTTAAAATGTGAAATCTAGTCATACTTTGACTTATGAACCTATATGGCCATGCTTATTATAATTTGTTGGAACCTAGCCCAATAATTAGTCATTAAACATTAAAATAAGTCGATTAGACTCCAATTAATAATGCAAACATAGTATCAATGCCTAATTAGTAGAATACACAAAATTAATATTACGCGATTAAGCTGAACCTAAGCTAGCTTAATGCAATAAAATACAAATTAGTGTCTTGAATGCTACCTCATGCTTACTTGGGGCTGAAAAATAAAATGTTATAAATGAGTCCTAAACATTGAATTAAAGCTATGACATGTTAAACATACAGTATATTCGGCTCTGAAAAGAGTAAAAAATACATTTTATTGAAAAACTACTATTATTAAAAAATTTGATTTTAATGTATGTGTATATTATATTGTATTCATTAATATATCTTTGTTCTTCTCACATACCAAGCTCTCTCTGTGAGGGTATTAAGCCTTTACACTGTATGAGAACATTTCGACAAATCTTGGTACAATAACACATATTGAAAGTATTTAACAATAAAGAATGAGCAATTCACTATAAAGTTAATACTAATTACTTGATATGTCTATTATGCATTATGAACATGCTCATTATTGACTTATTATGCAAGTGAGAAATTTGAACATCACAATCCTCCCCTCCTTATTAAATTTCGTCCTCGAAATTTGCTTACTAAAATAAGCGAGGATACTTAGTTTTCATCTCTTCTTCTCTTTCCCATGTGGTCTCTTCTACTTCGTGGTTCTTCCACATTATTTTGACCAAATGGATCTTCTTATTTCTAAGCTTCTTTTCTTTTCTATCCAAAATCTCCACTAATTGTTCTTCATAGCTCACATCTTGGCTTAACTCTGGTGGTTCAAAACTCAAAACATGTGAAAGGTTTGGAATATATCTTTTTAATATAGAAACGTGAAAAATATTATGTATGTTCGACAGTTAGGGTGGCAAAGTAAGTCTATAAGCAACATCTCTAACTTTGTCAAATATTTCAAATAGGCCTATATATCTAGGATTAAATTTTCTTTTCTTTTCAAATCTCATGATTCATTTTACGAGAGCAACCTTTAAAAATACTTTGTTTCTAACATTAAACATAATCTCTCTCTTTCTAGGATGAACATAATATTTCTATCTATTTTGAACAGCCAATAACCTTTGACGAATCTTTTCTATTGCTTTAGCCATTTCTTTGGATATTCTCTCATTTCCTCGTAGCAAATAATAGGTGAAGAGTGCTACCCTTCTTATCTTACTTCCTTTCCTTAAGTAACGTAGATCTCGTTCCTTCGTATCTTTCCTCCCTTCTTCCAAAACATAGCCTAATTTTAGCGTCGTGGAATGATTGGTATGTACTGCATTGTTACCCACCATGCCTTACTCTCTTTAATTGTATGGTCCAACCATGACATCGACGATGATTTCGTTTCTAATATGTTGACATTTTGGATGAAATCACACACCTGCAGATTTTTTTATTTTTTTTCCGACTTTTTTTCTGAACAAAGGTTTGTAATATGAAAAAGAATTTTAGTCGTAAAATATGGAATTTTCAGTGACACGAGTTGACCGTTGGATGGTTATCCTTGGAACCAAAATTAGTACTTTTTGCGACCATAATCGCTTTTGCAATTCTCAACCTTTATTTATTTCTTTATTTGCAAATTTATTTATTTATTTTTTTGCGAATAGGTCTTTTGTTTTTGTTTCTATTTTGTAGCTATTATAACAAAACACTGATTGCCTTTCTAAAAGCTCAAGGCCCAAGGGCGAAATGGAGTAAATATACGTGTTACTCGCACGATAACCAAGAAACTTTGAAGAAGCTTCTTGGTGGATGTCTTTTTCTTTACACTTTACTTTAATAAATGTCTAATTATAACTTTTAAAATATAAACATATATTTAAATTAATTTAAAAAATTAGTCACGTTACCTAAACTTTAATATAAAATTATGCTCAAGACTCGTGCTTTTTTTCTTCTTAAAGAACATTAGTATTTTTTTTACTCATAGTATCATTGGGCTTTACTGATGTTGGGTGCGTTTATCAACTTTTATTGTAAGGAAATTGGCATAAATAGTAGTAGTTTTGACTAAAATTACTTTTCTAATAATATTTGTGTTTTGTGACCTTGTGTGACGAAATGTCACACAATCTGTGATTATTAATTAATCCTATAAAAGTCATAATTTTGGTCACAACTAAAAATATCAATTTGAAAATTGAAAAAGCTATTTTGTGCCAAATTAGTGCTTACGTAGACGGATTTACCTATTAAAACTTCGAAGAATAAAAAAGGTTAATATAATGGGGTTTTGGATATTTGTACCTGTCTTTTCAAAAATAATACTTAAAATATGACCTTCAAAAAATAATTATTTTTTCATACCACTTTTAGTGATATTTTTCTAAATACTTTTGTTAGAAGTTAGTTTCTCAAAATTGGTTTCTCTAGTTATTACGAGAGGCTAATTTGGTTTCTTTGTTACAGATTAGTCAGTGATTTTCAATATCCAACTAGGTAATTGAAAGCCAATAATTTGATTACCAAAAATTGAGAAACTAAATTATTTTTTTTAGCAATAATTAGAGAAATCAATAATGATAAATAAAAGAAACCATCTGTTTATCATAGGAACCAAATAACTAGAGTAAAAGAAGCTGATTTGGTTACTTGAATAATTTAAGTATCAAAAACTGAGAAATAATTACAAAAATATCACCAAAAATTGTACAGAAAAATAATTATTTTTTGGAGGTCGTAGTTTTAGTATTATTTCTTAAAAAGTAGTGGATAGTATCCTTTTCTCAATATAATAAGGGCTATTTACAAAATTCCAGGTCCAAGATAACAAAGATTGAAAAATCCCGGATTGATTTAGAAAAATATTACTTTTTAAAAGTATTATTAGAAAAATAACACTTTTAAAAAATATTTATCAAAGTACAATTTTTTTTTAAAATTTAGCATTTTTCAATGATGGTACTCAAGGTAACTAATTAGGTTACTTAGAGTAACCAATCCAGTTACTTGAAGTAACTTGAGTTACCTGAAGTAACTCAACTAGTTACCTTAGTATCTCATAAATCAGTAAAAAGTAGTATATTTCTAAATACTTTTAAAAGTGATATTTTTATAATTAAATCTGGGTTTTTTCAGAACAATTTCAAATTCCGGGATTTTTCAATTTTTCTGAAAAAATACCATAAAATTATAGGGTCCGACTATTTGTAGGGGCATTGGCCCGTATGTCGCGATAGGGCTCTAATCTAAGACACTTGATTAAATAAAATGATTCTAAAAGCAATGATCCACATATTACCAAAATAAATCCTACCACACTGAATCTGTGCCCATTTGATATACTTCCGGAAAAAAAAAGAATCGATGTATCAACTTACTTTTGCCCACATCTGCTGCTCTTTCCCACAAAATTAAATAAATTTTACATAACACACAGGTTTTTTATTTTTTATTTTTTTTAATCTATTTTTGTTACATAGTTTCAAAACTAATTGCAACAGTTGAAGCCAAATGGTCAAAGTGGTTTCTAACTATTTTATTTCTCGAGTTCCTTCTTTAAGAAGGAATAAACAGCGGCTAAAAGAAGGTCGCATTTTATTGACAATATCTATTATGACGACAATTGTGATGCCCAAAATTTTCACATGTATACTAAGTCAGCAATAAACATGTTCTAATTGCATATTAAGCATCTAGAAAATTTATTAATATTACTTTCATAGTAACATGCTCATTCATTATGTTACGTATATTTGCATATATGTTATTACATTAGTATTTGTTGAAGTGTCCCGATGTAGTGTAAAAGTTCAATACCCTCGTAGAGAGAGTTTGGTGTGCTAAAAGAATAATTTATAAAGGTAATACTATGTGAACATGTATGAAGATCATACTTATTGATAACTTGGTCAAATAGTAATTTTTCGGTAAAATGTATTTTTTATGCTTTTCGGAGCCAAACTCACAGTGTGTTTAACACGTCAAATAGTTTTAATTTAATGTTAAGGACTTATTTATAGCATTTTATTTATTGGCCCTAGGTAAGTACGAGGTGGTAGTCATTGTACTGAACTATGCTTAATTACACTAAGTTAGCTTAGATTCAACTTAATTACATAATACCATCTTTGTGCATTCTAATAATTAGGCATCGATACTATGTTTGCATTATTAATTGACTTATTTTTATGTTTAATGATTGGTTATGGACTAGGTTTCACTAGATTACAATAAGATTGGGTATATGGGATTATAGGTCAATGTATGATTAGTTTTCATCTTCTACGCTAGGTTTTACCAACTTTGGTTACACTTGGGTATATAGGAGTGATCAACAATGTGGTGACTATGCTAAAAATGTTTTAGAGTTGGACACATGGAAATTAATGTGCAAAATACCAAAAATACCCCTTAGAAATTAAGTTATGCCTTTTCTTAGACATTAAGTATTGATTTTGGACGGTCATTCTCTTTCTCTTTCTCTCCAGCCACAACCTGAACCTCTCTATCTCACTTTTAGACTTCTCTCAACTTCTTTTAGCCATATCCAAGAGTTTCCAAGTGGTAGAACTCAAATTGGAGCTTTAGAAAACAAGATAGATCAAAACTAGTCAAAGTAATTCTACTAGTTCTTCTTCCTAGGTCTTTTTCTTTAATTTCAATTCTCCACTTGCTACCACTTAAATAATAATTCTTTCAAGTCCTCTTGAGTCCTAAAATCTAATTGTAAGCCTTGGGAATCAATTTAATGGAGGTAGAAGGCAAGAGCTTCAACAAAAGCTCAAACTAGTCAATGTGAGGTTTAGGTGGGAGCTTGAATTTGTAGTGAATTTCTTTCGTTTTAGTTCTTAAACCAAAGTAATTATTTGATGAATAATGGTCCTAGAAACCCTTATATATTGCTGGAAACATAAAATTTAGGTGGAGGATTAAATTTAAACCTAAGGCCTCAAGTTTGCTATTTATAAATTTAAGTGTTTTCATGTGTAGTAGATTAAATTTTTCATATTTGTAATTTGATTTCTTAAACTCAAAATATATATTTTATTGATCCTATTAATTATTACACTAATTTGATGGCTGGTTGTGATGGTACACAAGTGTAAAAGTGGTTTTAAACTTTGTATAAATTGAAAGGAATTCAAGTCCACTTAGGTTATTCTAAGTGATTCTCTTTGATATGTATATGTAAGAATTGGATTGTAAAATGTTATTGTAGATTTAAAACCATGATTTTAATCATGTGGAATGTCCTAGCAATAGAGAAGATGCTGTCTAAATATTTATAAAATGAAATGACACCATTTAGAGGCAAATGGACTAGTTATACAAAATGATGTGCCATTTTGGATCATTTTTGTGCTAATGAACTAGCATTCATATTTTAATACTTTTGAACAGTTTTTCAATGCTAGTTATTGGCTACAAAGTACCTTAAGTGATTTGTATACTTCTGAGTCATTTTAAGATCAAGTTTCCTAATTTGGTAAAGGTTCTGATTTCAGTCTTATTTAAGTATCTTGATACATTCTTTTGGCAAAATATGCATATTGAATAACTATAATTTATGACAGGTTATTAGTACATCAATCTCTAGAGGATATTGACCATTTCTATTTTCAATTTCTATTCAAGACATGAGATAAGTGAAAACTTACAGCTGCATCATAAGAATTGCATGGAAGATGTCATTATGTGAAATTTACTTATTCTTGAAAGTTATAAAATGACATATACATGGCACGCTTTGCATGTGAATTGAGAATTTTATTACAAAGTATTTAAAAGTGAGTACCATTGTACCAATTTTATAAAATAAAATTTAATGGCAATTGCTAGTCTGTCGGAGCTCGGTAAGTAAGTCTATTGATGTAGACCCTCCTGTTGAAGCGAGACTTGCGGATCTTATGATGTGTCTCGTTGAAGCGGGACAATACTAGCGTGGTGTGGGATGCCCCTTTGATGAGGGAAGGAGTTTTCAAAAATTTCATACAACGTTCGCACCTTATTTTTACTCTTGGCCACAGTGTCTGCCTAATGTTATCACGGTCTATCGACTTACGGGACAAACAATGTGCTAAGGGGCCCAACTATGAATAATTTTTAAGGAAAATGCATAGACTCAAATGTTTAAGAAATAAAAGGGTAGAATGAGAACTTTATGAGATTTTAAAGCATTCATAAACATGCATAGTTTTTACTTGCTGAGCTTTAGCTCATTTTAGTCTTGTGATGGAAATGAGGAGGCACATTTTGTCATTGACTAGCTGGTTGCTTGACTTGTCTTTTGTCGCCATGATCATACAAATGTGTATGAGCTTGACCTGTGGACGATGTTTTGTTTTGTGTTGAGATATTTCGGTGTAATGTAAATACTACTGCTGATGGAAAAATATACTTGTGAAAATCTATTTTGTTTGTATATTTTGTAACGTCACTTTTAGCAAGTAATGCCTCGCAGTTGCTTTGTCCAAAAGTTTTAGAAAGTTTAAATTCTGCCCACCTTTTTATAAAATAAAAGATAATATTTAAGAAAGAATAATACTTTATAGTTTGGCTATATAGGACAACATAGTTAAACTAGATGGTGTTACAACAATAGTGTTGTTATAGAGCGACTGAAAGTAATTATTATCGTCGTAATTGGAGTTGCGATCCTATGATAACTGACTCATATGTCATTGCAATGGCATGAATAGTTTTCCTCTGTGTGATCATTTCAAAGAAAATATATTGTCTTTTTCATTTTGGCAATGATGTTTAGACTTGTTGTGACATATGTTGCTGTAATCGGTAGGTCTTGTTCTTCCTTTCAATTTTGCAAATTTTTTTTCCTTTTGTTTTTTTCACTTTCTTTGCATCTCAAGACTCTGCACACTCTCTCTCTCTCTCTCTCTCTCTCTCTCTCTCTTTCTTCCTCTCTCCCTCTTTTCCTCCCTTTTTTTTGTTCTTTTCCCTTTTTTTCCTCCACTGCACCTCTATTCCTTTTCGTCATCTCCTCCAGTGTTAAGTTTTTGTTTTTGTTTTTTATTATTTTCTTTTTGCGACATTGTAATATAACATGTGTTTATTCAGGAACAACATTTGGGCCCTCTCTTCTTCTTCATCATCATCAACGAAAAAAAGAACAAAGGTTAGTTTAATTTTTTTCTTCTATTTGGTGAAAATGTGTAAATATGGGTTTGTGATATTTGGTGGGTAATAATTGTGAGATTATGTGTTTATGTTAATTTAGGTTGTGTTACATTAGTTTTTGTATATTTTTAAAGTTTGGTTTATGGTTAATTAATGGTTCGGTTTACATATATGTATATGAGGTATTTGGAATGTTAATTTTGGTATCTGGTTAACCGGAAATCAAAATATAGGGTTCCTATGAGAGTTTTGCACATTTGGCCCTACCATGTATAGATGAGTGCAAGATGGTCAAAATAATACTCGGCGTATGCCGTTGACGTAGGAAGGGAGTTGACCAATAATTTTAGAAAATTATATTTCTTATTAATTTACGGGCCACTTATTTAATAGTTATATTAGGCCATGCTATTTCTAAGTAGGCTCTAATTAAGTGATTTACTGAGATGAGTCAGAATATCCAATGGGTATATGTTATAATGTGGATACCCTATTAATAACCATGTTAAAGTTGATGAATACCCTTATTGAGTCGATTATTAAGATTGATGAATACCCTCAGTGAGTCGACTATATAAAGTTAACTTTTAGAGTTTTGGTCCTCGTATCAAATAAAATGTACGCTTTTCTGTCTCGGCTACCATCTCTGAGAGAGAAATCCATTTAGTAGATCTATAGTATTTGGTTGTGGAAGGCCTCTAACCTTTGTACTCTCAGTCGTGTAATGTTTCCACTATGGTGTTCATTGTCTTTGGCTATGGACTCAGGTTAGTCACAGTTTCTCAACAGATACTCTCCTTGATTATTTGACATGAATGATCCTTAGAGTTGCATTAGGTTTTATTTAATCATATTTATGTCTTATAGGTGGTATCAGAGTGGGATCCTTGTTAAATTATTAGGATTTAAATCATACATGTCTATAGTTTTGAAAATCTATGGCTATTTGGATTTCTAGGGTTTAGATTTTACATATATGATTTTGAAGAATTTACATGATTTTGTTGGACATTAAGTGTTTTGGGGTTATAATATGAGTTTTAGGCTATAAAGTATGAAGATCAGGGTTGAAAATCGCATTAAGGTAGGCTACCCGTTTTTATTTGTTTTCCTTTTTAATTGCGAATATGGTATTAGGCTTGGCATTGCAGTGATGACCTCCAGTAAGTTGGCGTTGTGGTGCCAAAGCCTAGGCGGCAAAATTTTTTTTAAGAGGGTAGCGCCGCGTCTAGTTATATGGGTCACTTTTGACCTAATTAAATATTCATGTCTTCGGTTTTGGGAAAATGACTCAATTCAGGGGGTTCCAACCCAAAACACGATTGATTAAGTTTAATTTCTCAACCTAGCTTAAGTGATCAACACTTTCTCCATTGAAAACTCTATTTGTTTTTAAGAATTGACAAAAATGCATAAACTCAGTCGATCATCCACTCTTTTGTGTATTGAAAATTTTAGTTATAATTTTTTAGGCATTATGATGATTTTCTTTGTACAAATTGTCTTGTATACTGAAATAAATATAATGAAACAATAAGATGCCAAAGTAACCTCTATTGTGTAGTTTTATTTGTTTTAGTAGATGAAGATGCTATATGTGTTTATTGTTCATGTGAATAATTACCGACCCAAAAGAAGGTGATCATTTGGCCGAATAATGAATGCATCTACGATAATAACTATACGACGGTTATTAAGTTTTCATATAGACAATAAATCAGCATAAAGGAAGGTTTATTATTTGACAGGCACTGCGATGCAACATAACAAGTGCTGAGGCACCGTGGCGCTCTAAGCATGGCACCACAATGCCTCGTTTCTGCCCATATTTTTACAATTTTCTTTTTACCCTCCTCTTCCAAGCTTCTTGTTCTATGCACCATAGTGCTAGAAGGTGGCACCAAGCACCCTAGCATCTGCTTTCATAACTCGAATAGTCCTCTAACACATCCATAAAAAGGATTCAAAGCTCTGATAATGAACAAGACTAATAAACTTAGCAATTATCAAGATTAAATAATATTAATTAAGTGAATAAAATTTAGTTACCGAATTCCCCCAAACTTAGATATTTTACTAGTCCTCGAGTAAAATGAAACCAAAAAGAGAGACAAAAGGAAGTACGAAAAGAAATAAAAAGAAAAGAAAAATGAAACAAAATACACAAAACAAGTATTAATTCAATTCGAACATCGATTGGGCTCAAAGATTGCTCAAAATTGTAGCTCCAGAAGAATTAGCTGATATTGACAACATCTAGAATTTCAACTTCAATGCTAGTCTTACCCTCTTTTTGACCATTTTGAGTATGTGTGTGAAGGTAACCAAACTCATCTATCTATTTTGACCCTAGATTAATTTATGCAAATTCGTGAAATGGAATTTTTGATCTCTTAAGCAAGAATTATTCGATCTCCATATGCTTGTTTTTCTAACCATTATTATAATAACCCGACTTTTTTGTTAAGGACTGACATTTGCGTATGTTCATAACTCATTAAATTTTTTTTTTGGACAAAACCTTGGACTACGAAAATTCATGATAATTTTTTTTATATAATCTTCTCAAGACAGTTAACTAATTATTCCAAATGTCATACTTAAGAAATTTAGACAAATTATTGAAGAAAATGTTATATTTTTTTTTTCTGAGATTTAAATAATGCACAACTAAAAAGGGTTTCCAGGTGAGGATGGGAGTCACAAGCGGACCTCTTAAATCCTAAGCTCTCCTTAGACGGGTTTAAGTCTTTTTGACAAAGCCCATTTAGTCTTGCAATTATTAAAATCAAAATTTTAGATGATAAAAAAAATATTTATTTAAGAAGGCTTAATTATTGAAAATATGCTCCAAAATATTACATGGTATTCTATAGAGGGTTATTTAAATAAAATTGGTCATATTGTATATACTTAATCTTAGGGGCATAATTAATCTTAAAATTAACATTTCATATTTAAATATATAGTCTCGATCTTAACTTAAGGAAACATAAGACTTAATCTTACATATTTAAGTAATCTATCTTGTTTTAAAGTGAAGAAAACATATACGGAATTTATTGTGGAGGTATCCCAAAGCTCGTACTTCACATCCATCCCTACCTCGATTTCTGTCAACCCATCATTCAAAATAAAGGTTGCTTACTTTTGATACCTACGACATGGACATTTACAATACGTGAGCTTTTGCTCAGTACAATTCAACTCAGAAAATATTTCATACGAATAATATTTATAAAAGTTTAATTTTTGTATTTTTATGTTATCTTGTAACTTATGTTTTGTGAAGAAATCTTTTATCACATATGTTATCTTAAAATCTTTTATCTTTCTTATAGACTCTTGTGTACGTACCGAGTGAGCACTTACCGATTGGGAATCAGGAAAGTGACCCTGCTGAAACACCAATGGTCATAAACTTAACATTTTTCCTCGGAAATCCTCACCTAGTAGAGGTCATTCTTATCTTCCTTTAGGAATCCTCACTTACCAGAGGTTGGTACGACATCTTTATATTTTTATCTTTTATTTAGTTTCTTCTTTAACATAATTGGTTGTATCATATTTCAAACCAAATCTTATATTTTATATTCTTGATACTCCCTTTAATTAAAGTATATTTATCAAATTACGAATAATATTGTAAAGTAAATTTACATCATCCTATTATCATAGGAGGCATATATTTTATAGGCACATATACAAGCCAAACAAACATCTCTTGCATAGGCAAAATATCACATTTAATCATATTAACTACTTTTATTTCAAACAGAATATACTTTTAAAACTATCCATATTATAGGTGAGATTGTGCTTACCTTAAGTCCGTAGAAAATGTTCTTCGTGCTTGCAGTGAAATATCACACACTTAACCTTGTTGCAACCATATATCTTTTCTTTATCCTTTTTATTTATTATTCATGTATCAACATTCATTTTAAATATCAACATATGCTATCATTAGTCATGTAAAATCTATTTTATGTGTTTGAAAACATCCACAACATAAATTTTAAAATAATGTTTCACATTAAAATTGTAGGGTTTTGGTGCGTAATGCATACTTCAAGAATTCCACATTATAGTACATAATTCTATTCATTCTAAAAATTTACATGAATCCATTTGAAATAAAAATAAATCTAAGAAAGGTTTAAAATTTAGAAACAATACCTGTCACCATTTTTTTTTTCCAATTTAGATTTTATAACAAAATTGTTAAAACTACGACTAAACGAAAAATCATTGAATTTTTTTGAAATATTTTATAAATCAAACAAACTTAAAATCTTATAAGTACAATCATTAACATATTATAATTTATGTACAATATTTGGAAATTCTAAAATAGATTATTTTAATCACTTGAAATTATACCTTAGAATTTATTTCAATATTTTGAAATATTAAGATATTGTGTATTCCAAAAATTATAATGAATTTTTTAGGCATCCAAAAATTATGAAACTTTCCAAAAATGATCATGACATATATATGAATTTGTATTTAAAATTTAAACCAAAAACAAAAATGTTTGCCCTTTTAAATTGTAGAACAAATTATATAAAATCTATTTTACTGCTTTTCTTAGCTAACGACTATCTTGTGTTAAATAATTTTTATAAAATTGTAGGAGTAGGGTATAAAAGTAAAAATTTCCAGAATTTATAGAAATACTTCTCCTGAAAATTTCAGACCTTAATAAAGTCTTTAACTCTATTTATCATAGATTGATTTTGAATCTAAGTACAATAAAACATACAAATCTTGAAAGACTAAGAGTTCTAAGAATTACTTTTTTCTTTTTCTTGAAACTTAAAGAACTCTAAGAGGAATCTCTTAAAATCATAATGGATGAATAGAAACTTTGAGAGAAAGATGGAAGAAAAATAATTGAAGGAACTTGATTGTGTTTACAATAGAATACCCTGTTTATAGGCTAATTATGTACATAAAATATAATTAAAATAATAATAATAATAATCACTATTTATCTAACTTTTTTTAAAATTTGTTATGTCTTCATCATGTAATTAAATTAATTTATTAATCTAATTATACATCACCCACTTAAAAAAAATAATGTATCATCTTATCACATTTACATTTAATATTCATAAAATTTACATAATGGATATACCATTCAAATAATTAATGTATGATTACATAACTTACCAAATTTTTGTTTTATTTTCTAATGTAATTAATAAAGTTATTTTATTTTAATGGTGATAATATATAGATAAAATATGTTAATGATCTTTTACATCATTTTCCATTCTTATAAGTGAATTGATGAATGTATATGCATATTATTAAAAGATGTTAATGGCTACACCATTAATTTCTCTTTTATTATTTATTACTTGTGACTATTTAACTTATTACTTGGGCTTGAAATACTTATTACAACTTGGGCTTTCATGTTACCTATTGGGTCACAATAAATGATATTGAACTCAAACAATATAGGACCCTATAGTAAACATAATCAACTAAGCCTACTTATTATTAACAACAATAACCATATATGTTGTAAAATAGTTTATATTTGAAATTAAGCACATAATTCAACTTGGCTTTCTTGTGTGTATTTCACTGCAACATATTCACGAAATTTATTAATATAAAACTACTCAATTTCTATGATTAAAGAAATTAAATATACATAATAAAATTTAGACAAGAAAATGAACCATGATAAATTCATTCTTCAAGAGAATACACTAATATTAAAAGATTATGATAATTAATAATTATTAAACTAATTTTACAAGTCTAGGGTTTTCTTCGGGTTTACAATTATCCACTAATGTGAACTAGCATATTACTAAAGATCATTAGGAATTTAAAAGCTTGGTTACGTAAGGCGAAGGTGAAGGTAGGATTGAGAAGGATTTTACTGGCTCAAGTACCTTAAACGCACACATATTTCATTAATTGATTCTTCCTATTTTCACATCTTTTGACTATGAACTTCTGTCACTCTCCGAAACTCGCTTTTCATTTTTTTGACTTAGTAATGAACATTTTATAGGGGACTATACCCTCAAAATTGATAATTACAGGTATTTCTCCGTTTTCATCATTTTTTCATACTTCTATTTTCAAGAGAAACATCAACAAAGATTAACATGCATGGGTGTAGCACTCTCTCGAACTAGATATGTTTTCTTCCACATTTTATTCTCAAACACCACCAATTCTTAATGTCACATAATATCAAGAATTTGAACTACAAAAGTATATGCTTAAAGTGTAAGGTAAGACGTTTGGAAGATATTTAGAGACTAGCTTCGTAGTGTGGGAGTCAAAGGAAAAGTCATTATGTTCAATAGGGAAATCTAGAGTGAATCAATCATGAAGGGTAAGCTTGAAAAGCTCAATTGATTCGAAAACGACCTTAGTTATTTCTCTAGTGATGTGTAGCATAGGATTTTATCTCAAATAGCTTTCAAACAAGTTCTAGAGTTCGATGAGATCCTAATATAACACTAAATTCGCATAAACTTTCTGATCTTGCCAACATCAATACTCAACCATTTCAATATTGCATAATTCAAGATAGCCCTCTCTTTAGTTACCTTATTGAAATTGCTAGAAGGAGGGAACCTACTCGAGATGAAGTAGTGTATTGTATTTGGTATGTTTTTTAATCATGCGGCACGAAAATTCACTATATTAGACTTGGAGCAGTTCCATTATGCACCAGTCATGTTAAGTAGCAAATGACTTCTTCAGAATCGACACCTTGCTCCCAAAATTGGAAGTATTCATCATTATCAATATCCAACAAATTATGGTACCGGTTAATAGTAGATCGATCAAACGATACCCATTTCCCCAGAACAAAGACCTTGAATTCATTGTGTTCCTGTGCATTTGCATAGAACTCGGCTAAAATTTCTTAAGTACTAGACGGTGGCCGTTTGAAAAATTCTTCCCATTTCCTTATTGCAATGATGGCTTCTATTTGTTCCCCTAGATCTTCAAAACCCTGCTTCTGAACTGGTGACCACTGTCACAAATATGTCATACCTCTTCTCTGCTTCATCATTAACAAATCTATTTTTATCATAAGAGGAAGATGAAGAGGATGTGGCACTAGATGTCTTCTTTCACTTGGGTGCCATGGTCACAAAGTGTAATCACAAGTAGTTCAGAAACTAATGGAATTCATGCCACCACCACCACCATAAGTAATAAAGAGAGCAATACCAATCGCCACAATAAGTATTAAAATCACCATGCTACACCAACAAGGTCAAGAATATACCATCACCAACAACAAAGTAAAGAGGCTACCACACTAGTTTTGTGTGTTTTGTTTTGTTTCGCGTTTCCTTTCTTTTCTTTTCTTTCTTCCTTTTTTTTTTCCCTCTTTTTGGTTTTGTTTTACTCGAGGACTAGTAAATTATCTAAGTTTGGGGGAATTTGAGAATTGAATTTTATTCACTTAAAAGATCTTATTTAATCTTGATAATGGCTAGGTTTCTTAGTCTTTTATTTTATTTTTATGGTATTTTTATTTATATTGTAGGTCTTGTTCATTTTTGGAGCTTTAAATCTTTTTATGGATGTGTTAGCAGACTATTAGAGCCTGGAAGATAGAAATTAGGGTGCCATAGTGCCAGCTTCTAGCACTATAGTGGCACCATGGTGCCATCTTCTAGCACTATGGTGCTTGGAAGGGAAGGATAAGAAGAAGAATACAACAAAAATCTAGGCAAAATTGAGGCGCCACATTGTTATGCCAGAAATTAATTGGTGCCACGGTGCCATTGTTGTGGAGCATATCCCACTTCGAATAAGCGCTGTGGTGCCCTTGGTTTGCCTTACTTCTTTTGGTACCCTAGCTGCCATAGGACTATTTAGAACAAATTTCAAGGTAGATTTAGGGACTTTTTGAGCCTCTAAAGTATAATAAAAAGAAGAAATCAAGGACGAAGACAATTTTGGGGATTTCTCATCAAATCACTAGAGTTTTTCTACTCTTCTCCAACTGATATCAATAATTCTTAGTTTGTTTTTGTTTATTTTAACTATGAACTATTCTTATATCTAGAGGATTAATGTAAACCTTATTTGAACTTATATCTTGATTCCAATGAATTTTCTATTATGTTTCTCATGATTCATTTGTATTATTTTGTTATTTAATGCTTTCAATTAATTGACCTCTAATTAAATGAATGAGTGTCTTGAAATTGGCACTTGAGAAATAGATTTCTTGATTTTAGACCAAATATAGTGCAATAGAGATTCAGTAGAGTTGAGAGAGTCTATAGAGTTTATGAAGCATCTTTTGATAGAATCTTGAATTTAATGATTTCTTTTTATCTTGATTTTAAATAGAGATATTGAGATTGGGAATTAGGGATAGTATTTATTTACCACTTGAGGGAATGGGTAAATAAAATTTAGGTTCTAGCTTACAAATAACTAGAAATAATGTAGGATTGAATTGGAATTGAAAGGCGTAGGGAATAGCTTGTTGAATTTAATCTTCTAGGCTAGTTGGCTTTAGATTTTTCCTTAGTTATTGTTCTATCTATGTCCAGATCTAAATTCTCCTTTCCAAATTCATATAGGTTTCACAATATAACTCTATTTAATGGCCAAGAAAATAGATGCATTAAGCTCAAGATAGAACAATCAACCCAACAATGGATATCATGAACAATAGAGGAAAACAAAATAATTAGATTACATTAAAGGTTCAACCACCTCTCTAGAAATCAAGTTTAACTCATATTCATACAAAATGAATCACAACAAATATAACATGAATGATATATATTTATTTGCAGAAAATAGAAGGGAAAGACAAGAGCAAGAGGAAAGAAAAATTCTTTTGCAGCTTCCAATCTGATTTCTTGAACTTGAATCCCATTCTTTGGTGTTGTTTCTCTCTTAGATTTGTCCTAAGAACCCTTAGTTGCTAGGGTTTTTTGAACCCCCCTTTTAGCTGAGAGAAAGGTGAGCTAAATACAAGAAGCTATGAATCAAATTCTGGGATTTCTATGAGTTGTTCTACACTTTTTGGCACCGCAGTGCTAAGATTGATGTGAGACAAGAGGTAAAACTGGTGCTGTAGTACCAAAATGTGGCATCGCGATACCATATGATATCCAGGAAATAGCACCGCAACACTACTTTTCCAGGCTACGGTACTGTGGTGTCAAATCCCTAGAAGTATTGGCATTACGATGCCAATTCTGACACTATGGTGCCAAACTTCTCCTTGTTGGCATAATGACTCTAAACTGTGCCACCGTAGTGCTACTTCTTGGTGTTGGCTTACTCTAAATCTTCTCATTGAGAGGTCTCTCATCTGTCTGCACTCATTGTGATGCGTGTATACTTACAATTGACTTAGTTTACCCTCGATTTAGTTCCAAAACTCAATGGTCTTCATTCAATAGCTTCTCACTTGAAATGTGTATCAAAAACAATAATACAAGTAAAAAGAGCTAAAAAATGAGTAATTCTTAAGCTTGGAAGGATTGTAAAGATCATTACTCTTCAATATCAAGGACCACTAAATCAAGTAGGAAGATAAGCTTGTCAACCTTCACCAAGATATCTTTGATAATACCCTTTTGATAAGTAAGAAAATGATTTGCCATTTGTAAAAAGATAGTGGTGGGCATCAATTCACTATGACCTAACTTCTTCTTGAACATGGTCGATGGTATAAGATTAATAGTGGCATCCAAGTCACATAAGGCTTTTTGAAAGTAGAACTCCCAAATGTGCATGGAATGGTAAAATTCCTCAGATTTTTCAACTTTTAGGGCAACTTCCTTTTAGAGGATGGCACTACACTCCTCTATCAACTTGATGGTTTCATAGTCCTCCAATCTCCTCTTAGCAAACTATTGAAGCCTCGAAGGTAGAACCTAGGGACCATGGTGCCACCTTCTAGAGCTATGGTACTTGGAAGAGGAGGGTAAGAAAAGAAAATAGCAAAAATCTAGGAAGAACAGAAGAGCCACAATGCTATGCTTAGAGTACCATGGTGCTGTGCCAGAAACGAATCGGAGTCACAACACTAGTTTTAATTACCCCTTTTAATTGAAATTGTACTAGCTTAGATAAAATTGAGTCACAAACATTATACTTATTTGGCTATGCTTGTTCCCAATCTTTCTTAAGGACAAGGCTAAGGGTCGGATTTAGTCGTTGTAAGCCAGAAATGTTGGCACTTAGGAGGACTTAACATTAAAGGAATTCATCCTGCCATCAAAGACCTCTCAACTCTATGGTGAGGTAGCTCAATTTAGACAATTGGACTTTGAGCTACTTTATGAAGTGTGGGAGCGATTAAAAGATCTTATCTTGAAGTGCCCTCAACATAGATACCAAGATTGGTTCCAAATCCAATTATTCTACAATAGGTTGAATGGCTAAATGAGGACCATTATGGATGCGGCAACTGACGACACTTTTTTTTTTTGTAATCTAAAATTGTGGAGGAAACTAAACTGTTATTAGAGGAGATGGCCTCTAACAATTACCAATGGCCCAATGAGTAATCACTTTTTAAGATGGTGGCTAATGTGAATGAAGAAGATCCAATTGCCGACTTTACCACTCAAGTATTAGCTTTGACAAGCAAAATCTTTGCGTTGACCACTGGAGAGGCACAATCAAGTAAAGATTCAATGAGAGTTACTAGTGCTTCTTTTCTAGTGCTTCTTTTGAGAATGATAAGGGTGATCATGAACAAGTAGACTACTTAAATAATCAGAATTTCAATTACCAGGGGAACAACATGCCTAGCAATTTGCTTACTCATTATTATCCAAGCCTTCGCAATTATAAAAACTTTTCTTATAGCAATACTAGGAATGTCTTACTACCACTGGAATTCAATCTACTAGTGGTGGAGAAGAAACTATCTTTGGAGGATCTTTTGAGCATTCTCATTGTGGAGACTTGGAGGAGATTTAACAAGGATGAGGCTCGTCTTGACCACATTAAAATTCATTGCACTAACATGAATACCACCACAAAGTCTTTGAAGGTGCAAATTGGGCAACTAACAACTTCAATCAACAGGTAAATATCCGATACGTTCCTATGATATGGAGACTAATCCTAAAGATCATTGCAAGGTCATTACTCTTAGATGTGGGAAAGAAGTTGAAATTTCAAAGCCAAAATCGATTGTAGTTGACAAGAAAAATTATAATGTGGCTGAAGAGCCATCAGAGGTAATTTAAAAGCCTGATTTTATCTCATTTCAAGATAACCTCCTCTCATCACCCCCTAAGGATTCAAAAGAAGAAACTAGATTCCCAATTTTCAAAGTTCATAGAGATTTTTAAAAAGTTGCATATCAATATTCCTTTTATGGGCACTTTAGAATAAATACCTAACTATGTGAAATTCTATTAACAATGTTAGTGGAAAAGAATTTCATAGTGATTGACTTTATTCTAAATCTAGAGTTAGTTGTGATTATATATTTTTAAGTGTGACTTTATTTGAATTGAAAATGAGTCAAATCAATCGAGGTTAATATTCTTGTTGTTTGATAAAACAAATTTGTTGAACATATGGTCGCAATTAACAATATAGAATTTGGTGAAACAACATTGCTTGGTGAATTTTGGTACTTGATCATAAGTCTTAGGCCTAAGTGTGTCAATGCTAATTTAGCTAAAAAGATATTGACTGATGATCACTAGAGAAATCAATAAGAATTAGGAAATATATGCTTATATTTTTATGATGTTGTACAAAAGGGTATAAAAGAAGAATTATTATTGTACTGGATATTACTCTGATATATAGTATGGATAGTTGTAGTGCAATTTCAATCCTTAAGTAGAATAGACTTGAAATTAAATAATTGACAAGCCCATTTAATTATTTAAAATCCAATTGTACATGTCTCATAAGATGCATAGGCTACGTTGTGTAAATGGTCACACTGTTACTAGATTGGACCAATTATATGGTAATTGGATAAAATAGAGTTGGACTATATCAAAGCCTACACAACTGGCCCAATTACTAGGCCTAGGCATGTGGCACAATTAGTGGGAGAGGATTGGTTTAATTTTTGGCAAATTTCGGATACAATAAGTAAGTTTGGTCACTAAGTTATCAGTTTTTCTCATATGATAATTTCCATAAAAAGGTTGATTGTGATTCCCATCAATTTATTTGGTTCAATAAATCTAAACATAATTAGATTCTAATTATGGTTAATTAAATGTTGACAAATCAAGGAAAAACTAACAAGATAAGATTTGATTGATTACTGAATATAAAAGGAAAATCAAGATAGTCAAATATTACAAATTGTGAAATCAAGTAATAAGATATTCCCAAGAAAGGAATTGCCTGAATTTGGTCAATCTTGACCAATACGTAAACAACATGCCTTATTGCTTTTATCTAATTGATCACTAAATAGATTGCTGAGTGAAATCTCTATGAGCTTAGAAAATAGATTAAAAATTTGGACTTAGGTAAAATAATATAAGATTAACTAGTTTGGAGTAAGTTTGTATAGGATAGAAATATACCTATGTGACTTGTACAACCTCTTTGAGAATTACTAAACTTAATGAATCTAGTCAATTTATGTTATGGGTAACATATTAGCTTGTTTAGGTATTTTCACTTATGTCTTAGAAAGGAGATTGTGAATACATTTGATTTCTCATTTGACAACTCTAGTGGATTAATTAATTTAAGAGAGAAACTGGGAGATTGTGAATTTAAAAGATGGTTGGGGAATCGGTAAACTTAGACATTTTTTATTTTTTATTTGCTTTCATTTATTTTGCATGATAGTGTAGTTTCCTTTCTTTTATTTCTTTAAAATCTATATTTTGGTTGTTTGGATAAAGTTAGGATTGACCAATTTTAATACTTAGCTTAGACTTAGTAATCAATCCTCGTAGGTTCGATACTCTTACTTCTAAATCTATATTACTTGTGATTGTGTATACTTGCACAAGAGTGTGTGAATTTATAGTTATACATTCTAATCAACAAGTTGACATTTAAGCATGTGATTATATTAAATATCATTTTGAGCTTTTGGTGCCATTGTCCGGCATTGAAATACTAATTCTTGTTAATATTAATATCAATCAATTTTAGCTTTAATTCAAACTTTTCATTTATTTATTTAACTTTTGTTTTAGGTGTTTTTTGATGGCATACTATAGTCATATAGAGGTGGAGACATGATGGACACCGATTAATAATGGAACGAATCTCTTATGGCTTTGAACTCTTAATTGAAAGAATTGAACAAAATACTAGAAATTATGGAGTTGACCGCTCAAGTGAGTGAATTGACTAAAAACTTGATGTCTTGGGTGCAGAAGCTTCCCAAAGACCTTTTGTGAATTGTCAATTATATGGAGGAAGCCACCCAAGGGAAGAATGCCCATACAACTTGCAACAGTATACTTTGTTGCTAATGGCCATATGTAACGAAGTTACTTGCACTCAAAATTCTACAATCTGAGTTGGAAGGAATACCATGATTACTCTTAGTGTAATAATCAAGGCCTGCCACCAAATTTCCATAATGGTGGAAATACAGTGGCAGGCCATATGCAATGAAGTTACCTACACTCAAAATTCTACATTGGAGTTTCCTCATCAAACACTTGCACAAGATGAAAAGCCATCGCTAGAGGAGGTGCTTGAGTATTACGTAAGAAGAATGGATACATACCTCCCTAAGTAAGAGGAAAAGCCATCCTTTGAAGACATGATGATGCAGTAATTACATAGAATGGATGCTTTTCTCCAAGAGCAAGATACCTCAATCCGAAATCTTGAATATCAAGTAGGCCATCTTGCTACAATCATTAACCATCCTGAAGGCACTATTCATGGCAATACCGATTCAACTCTAGAGGAGCAATATTACGCTACTACAACTTATAATGTACAACTTATAGTAATTTGTATGATGATGAGTTGATTTTTGAGTTTCAAGAAAAAGAGGGAGATGGGAGAAATACCACCATGCAAAGTGATGTAGAGAAACATATGAATATCAACATGATACTTTTTGAAGAAAATACTATCCCAATACCACCATTGGTGAGAAAGCTTTGAATTGAAGACTTCGAGAGGAATTTTCTTATCTACAACTGCTAAATCAATAATTTCCAATAAATGGACCCTTGGTAACTCATTCTCACCATTTTTTCTCTCCTAATTATGGATATGCGATGTTGCATTCTCAAGCTAGGAGCCAAAAAGACCATATTTATGCATTGGGATGGTCTATTGATGATATTAAGGGTAGATCTAAATTGGTCTCAACTTGTGGATGAGCTACAAGTAAAAAAAGCAAGCAAAAGCCTTTAATTCAAGTGCTTCTTGGGAGACAACCCAAGTATTTCTTTTCATTTTGGTGTGATGAGCAATCCAACGAGTTGGTACTACTTCAAGGAGATCAAGCTTCATAGCTATGTACCAACGAGAGGAGTATCCCTAAACTCATTCTTTTGTTCTTTAATTTTCCAATATTTTATATGCTATGTTTGGGGGAGGAAGTAAATCTTGTTAGATTATGCTTGTATTTTTTTGTTTGTTATTGTATATTTTTTTTTCTTAGTTGTGTGATTGTATATTTAAATGAATAGAGGTATTTTGCGCTTTCTTTAGTGATTACCTAGTTCCAATGATAAGAACTTTGGGTGAATTTGTACATAACTTGTTGCAAAATATCGATATTAGTTTATTCTTATGGATAATTCTTGTGTTAGTTCCATTTTGATTGTGAAAGTCTATATTTGAGCACAATGTCTTTATCTTTGATTTGTGGGTGAATCTAGAGAATGTTTATGTGGTTGAAGACAATCAATCCTTTTCATTTTCAACCACATACACACTAGCTTAACCTAAACTAGCATCATTCAACCTTCATCCCTTGAGCATATTGATTAGTTTTATTGAATTATTTTGAGCTATACTATGTTATGGGAGGATGGGTGGAGTGAAATTGAAAAAAAAGAGTTACACACTTATTCATAAAAGAAAGAAACAAGTTTAGAGGTGTGTAACTCCACAAAAAAAAAAAACCAAAAGCCAAAAAAATGGAAACAAATGTTGAGCTAAGTGTTGATAGAAGAAAAAAAAATTGTGAGTTAGTAGTGTATTACTTGATACTACTTAATTAATGTTTTCTCTAGGTCCTCTTGAGTCCTAAGATCAATTTAAAAGCATTAGAAATCAATTTTGTGGAAGTAGAAGGCAAGAGCTTCAACAAAAGTTCAAACTAGTCAAGGTGAGATTTTTGTGGAATTTAGAATTGGTAATTTATTTCTATTGCTTTAGCTCTTGAATTAAAGCTTTTAGTTGATGAATTAGAGTCTAAGGAAACCTTATATATAGCTGAAAATACAGAATATAAGTGGAGGATTAAAGTTATACTTAAAGCCCTAAAGTGTGCTGGTTAAGGATTTAAGTGTTGTCATGTGTGGTAGATTAAGTTTTTATATTTGTAATCTGATTTTCTAAACTTGGAGTATATATTTTATGGATCCTAATAATTATTACACTCATTTGGTGGCTGTTTATGATGACACACAAGTATAAAAGTGGTTTTAAACTTTGTCTAAATGAAAGGAATTCAAATGTACCTAGGTTGCTCTAAATGATCCTCTTCGAATTGTATATGTGGGAATTGGCTTATTGACTGTTATTACAGGTCTTAAACTATGATTTTAATCATGTGGGGATGTCCTAAAAATAGGGGAGGTGCTGTCCAAATATTTTTAGAACCAAATAGTACCATTTAGAAGCAAATGGACTAGTTTTTATGAAAGTAGATAATATTTTGGTTCATTTTGTGATTAGGGTTCCTTCTTTTGTAAAAGCTGTGATTCGGTCTTGTACTTGTTTTCTTTAAATATTTTATATTGTAGTGATAATATTAGTAATAAAATTGATATCAGGTCTTCCACACACCTTGTCACAGAGAATACTTACCCTTTCCACTATCTTTTCTACCCAGACACAAGGTAAGTGAAGATTTATTTTAACTGCATCATAAGAACAATAGTAGATATAAGATATTTTCTTACATACTTATGTGTATTATTTCAATTATATGTTATTTATATTATTGTTTTAAAGTTTATGGAAACATAAGTATGTCATGATCATTTAAGCATGATTTTCAAAGAAGTGAAGTTTTCCACACATTGGATTTAAAGTAGTACCATTGTACTAATTTTACAAGATATGTTTTAAGTACAGTGTTTAGTCTGTCTGCGTTGGGTAAGTATAGTTTGCACAGGCATCCTTCTCGCATAGGTGGGCACGGCTTACCGATTGTCGGGACTGAGTATTGTACTATGAGATTTATCAGGTGCATTACTTAGTCGGTCTGCGTTGGGTAGGTATGGTTCACATTGGCCATGTGTTTCCTTCCAGTACAGGTGGGCACGGCCTACCAACTGCCGCGACTTTGTAATGTACTCAAGGGCCCTATAAAGAAATGTTTTCTAAGAAAAGTGCATCAAAATGAAGAGTTATGAAAGAAAGACTACAATGAGAATTTCAATAAAGTTTATACATGAAACACATTCATGGGCATACATGATCTTTACTTACTGAGCATTAGCTTATTTAGTTCCCGTGATGTAGGTGATGATACATATGATGTATAGAGTTGCTGGTTGGCTAGCACGCTTTCTTGTCGTCATGATCATACAAATGTAGACAAGCTTGACTTATGGGCGATATTTTTGTTGTATTTTGATATTTTGGTGTGATGTAAATATCACTGCGGATGGCAAGATAAACTGATAAGGAGTTTTTGGTTGTGTATTTTGTAAAGACACTTTCAAAAAGTAATGTCACACAGTTTCTTTTGTTTTAAAGCTTGAAAAGATTAAATTTGGCCCAAATTTTTGAACAAAACAAAAGTTATGGTTTATAAAAGAGCAATGCTTCCTAGTTTGACCTACATAGTTGTATAGTTGAGCTTAGGGGCGTTACAGTGCTAGTCTAATGTGCTTAAGGGTAATAGGAGCTTACCTTTATCTAAATTGACATACCCTCACCTAAGCCTACATTACAAGCTTGATAAAGACTTTTTGATCCTTAGTGCTGTATGTATCTATATTAATGGAGATGGATTTAAAAAGCAAAATAATGTCACTTCATTTATATCTAAAGATTCTATGCATAATACATTCTTACATAAACTGATTTAAATTTGCAGACAAGGATAGGTGAAAAGACATTTATTCACACACAAGGAAAATCCAATGTGGAATAGGGCTTGATCTTGAATTATTCACAATGTTTAGCCAATATTCACATGTTTCTATAAGTTATGCTCTTTTGCAATCTTTGAGGAAAACCTGTAAAAATCACCATTTGAAATGCATCATGCCTCTTGTTTATGTTTTGTTGTCCTTCTGATTGAGGGGAGATATTTTGTTTGTTCCTTGTGATTTGCTCGAGGACGAGCAATTGATTAATTTTGAGGGGATTTGATAAGTGTGTTTCACATTTTTTTTATCTTTTAGATTTCAATGTTATACTCATATTTTAACGTTAACAAATATATAATTAAGGACTAATAATCTACTTAATATATAGCAAATTGATGAACAAATCTCATAAGATATTCAAGATGGATTATGGCGAAAAGAGCTTGAAGTGTGACGACCATCAAAGAGCAATGATACACAACTTAGTCAGAAAAAGTGTAAAATCATTTAGTCTTATATGAGAGTTTATGTATGCAGATCTTATGACTTTCTATGGGCTCAAATTTTTCCAACAAAAAGTTTTAAACCAAAGTTCTTAAAACTAATTTCAAAATGTTCATTTGATTTGAAAATTAAATATACACCTTTTAAATAAATTCTATGATCTTTAAAAGTCACTAAACTATCTTAGAATTAAGCTAATGATCACTTTTTATGAAAAAAAATAAAAGGAAACGAATTTTTATGGAATCGGTAGACTCATCAGCCTACCGCTAATTACCAGCGGTGTATCGGTAGACAAGGGTAGTCTACTAGTCCTTGTTGTAGATAAAAAATAATCATTACAATTTGATCGTTGTAGCCGTACTTCCAACAGCTAGTTTTTGGGAGTCTATTGGAAACTTTACCAATCTTTTGAAAACTCCAGAAACTATGATACAGGTTGCAAAAACCCATGAACATTTTTGATGAAAAGACAAAATCATAATTTTCAAGCATGCTAAAGCTAGGAATTATTTGATTTATGGTTTAGATAGAAGCATTTATAATAGTATAGAAAAAGCTACTAATGCTTTTGAAATGTGGAAAATACTAGAAATTACATATCAACGAACTAACTCATTGAAAGAAACAAAAATAAATAGGCTTGCACATTAATATGAGTTGTTCAAAATGAATAGTGATGAAACAATTGCTCAAATGTTAACTCGCTTCACTTCTATTACTAATACTCTTAATGCTCTTGGTAGAACTTATGATTTAACTGAATTAGTGAACAAGATCCTTAGAAGCCTACCTAAAGCTTATCAAGGAAAGGTGGTGACCATCAGAGAAGCTAAAGATCTTTCCAAGCTCCCACTAGAAGAACTCATGGGATCATTCATGACTCATGAGATTATGATGAGAGCACAATCAAGAAGACAAAAATGAAAATAAAAAGAAAACTATCACTCTCAAGACATCCGCTCAAGAAGAAGAAGATGATAATAAACTTGAAGATAGTGAGATTGATGATATTGCTTCTCTCACTAAGAAGTAGAAGAAGTACTTAAAATTCAAGAAAAGAAACCCTTCAAAAAAAACAACAAGAGAAATGACTATAGAGAAAAGAAAGCTAGAGATAATCCTATCACACACTTTGAATGCAGGAAGCCCGGACACATGAAAAATGAGTGTACATTGAGGAAAAGAAAGCAATGAAGGCTACTTGGGATGATAGTGATGAAGAAAAATCCGATGAAGAAACACAAGAGGAAATTGCGAATATGTGCTTCATGGCTATTGAAAATGAGGTAAACTCTCTTAACTCTAGTAGTGATTTACTTGATGATTCTAATGATGAGTATGATGAAAATGATTTATCTTATGAAGAATTATTAAATGATTTTAATGATTTGCATAAGAAATACGAGAAACTCATTATGAAAAATAATGCTCT
The DNA here is from genome assembly GCA_002914805.1 of Parasponia andersonii. NCBI lineage: Eukaryota > Viridiplantae > Streptophyta > Magnoliopsida > Rosales > Cannabaceae > Trema > Trema andersonii. Next base: position 137,173 of record JXTB01000308.1, on the reverse strand, counting down.
TAAAAGGAGAATTCTTATCTTATCACAAGAAGTTGATGATTTTGCTAAAATGAAAGAAGCAAATTTACCTTGTGAGGTGTGTGAAACGTTAAAAATTGAAAATGCTTCTTTAAATGAAAAAGTTATAGATTTAACCAACATTGTCGACAAATTTACAAATGGAAAGAAAAATTTTGACTTAATGCTTGGTAGATAAAGATATGTTTTTGATAAAGGAGGTTTAGGATACAAACCATTTATCAAACAAAAATATCTCAAAAACTATTTTGTGAAAGCTTCTTCTAGTGACATTAAATATACTTATAACTATTGCAATTAATATGGTTACACTAGCTACTCTTGCTCTATTAAAAAGAATGTGTACTTTAGAGGAAAGGCAACATAGGTTCCAAAAGAATCTGAGACTAACCCTCAAGGACCCAAATTAGTATGGGTATCAAAAATCAATTTTTGATTCTTTTCATAGGTACAAAAGAGAAAAAAAGATCAAAACCTTTGGTTATTGGATAGCAGTTGTTCCAAACATGTGACCGGTGATCTTTCTTTGCTTTCCTCATTTACAAAGAAAAATGGAGGGTATGTTACTTTTGGAGACAATACCAAAGGTAAAATTATGGGAATAGGTAATATCAGTAACTCATCTTCACCCATCATACAAAATGTCTTACTTATTGATAGTCTTAAGTATAATTTACTAAATATTAGTCAACCTTGTGATAAAGGCTTATAGTTATTTTTGAATCTTCCAAATGCTAATTGAGAATGTTTGTTCAAAAGAAGTCATCTTCATTGGAGAAAGAAAAGATAATGTGTACATTATCAATATAGAAAATTACTCAAATCATGACATATACTTTTTGGTTATGAAAGATGATCCTTGGCTTTGGCACAAAAGAATTGGACATGCTAGCATGGGAACTATTTCAAAACTTTCAAAGAAAAATCTTGTGAATTGTTTACTAAGTTTAATTTTTGAAAAAGACAAAGTTTGTAATACATGTCAATTTGGAAAACAAGTTAAAAGTTCTTTCAAATCTAAAATTTTTATTTCAATCACTAGACCATTGCAACTATTTCACATGGATTTATTTGTACCATCAAGAACTATAAGTCTTGGTGGAAAATATTATGTTTTTGTGATAGTTGATTTTTCAAGTTTTACTTGGGTTTTATTTTTAGCGTATAAGAACGATGTGATAAATTTTTTTACTACCTTTTGTAAAAAGGTACAAAATGAAAAGGGTATACCATTACTTCTATTAGAAGTGATCATAGTGGTAAATTTGAAAACGGTGAGGTAGAAACATTTTGCAATGAAAATGATTTTGATTATAATTTTTCTACATCTAGAACTCAACAAAATGGGGTTGTAGAAAAGAATAACCAAATTCTATAAGAAATAGCAAGAACTATGCTAAATGATCATACCTTACCAAAATATTTTGGGTCGAGGCTATAAATACCGCTTGTTATATAGTCAATAGAGTAATGATTAGAGCAACTTTGAACAAGACACCTTATGAGCTTTGGAAGGATAGATAACCCAGCATTGGATATTTTAAAATTTTTGGTTGCAAATGTTTTATTTTGAATACTAATGATAATTTGGGTAAATCTGATTCAAGATCTAATGTTGGTATATTTCTTGCTATTCTACTACTAGTAAAGCTTATCGAGTTTTCAATGAATGAACTTTAGTTGCAAAAGAATCTATGCAAGTTATTTTTGATTAAACTAACATTCTCTCCAAGGAAAGAAATACATATGATGATGATGTTGTAAGTATGGAACAAAGATGAACAAAGAGAAAATAGTAAAACTCTAACTCTTCCGTAAGACTTAAGATTTAGTCATGCTCATCTTAAAGACTTTGTTCTAGGTGACCTTTTACAAGGTGTCAAGACTAGAGTATCACTTAGAAATATTTATAATAATATAGCATTTTTTTTTTCTCAAATTGAACAAAATTTTTTTAAAGATACTAAAAAAGATGAATCTTAGATTTTAGCTATGCAAGAAGAATTAAATCAATTTGAAAGAAGTTGATGTTTGGGAACTAGTTCAAAGACTTAAAGATCAATCTGTTATTGGAACTAAATGGGTCTTTAGAAACAAAGTTGATGAGCATGGGATGATTGTAAGAAAAAGGCTAGATTAGTGGCCCAAGGTTTCAATCAAGAAGGAAGAATCAATTACGAAGAAACCTTTGCACCCGTAGTAAGATTAGAATCCATTAGGATACTCTTAGCATTTGTATGCCTTAAAGATTTTATTCTTTATCAAATAGATGTGAAGAGTGCCTTTTTAAATAGATACATTTTAGAAAAAACATATGTGGCACAACCTCCCAGTTTTCAAAATCGTAAGTATTTGGACCATATTTTTCAATTAAAAAAAGGCTCTTTAATGTTTAAAACAAGTTCCTAGAGCTTCATATGATAGATTAAGCAAGTTTTTAATTTCAAATAGATTTTTAATATGAAAAGCGGATACTACTCTTTTTTATCAAAAGGAATGGGGTTGGTAGTTCAAATTTATGTTGATGATATTATTTTTGATGCCACTAATGTGTCCTTTTTGGAAGATTTCTCTAAATGTATGCATAACGAATTTGAAATAAGAATGATGGGAGAACTAAATTTCTTTCTTGGACTCCAAATCAAACAAACCAAAGAAAGTTTTTTTATCAACCAATCAAAATGTATCAAGGATATAACTCAAGAATTCTGAGATGGAGCATTCAAAGACCATGGGAACACCAATGAGTTCCTCAATCAAGGTTGACAACGATGAATATGGTAAAGTTGTGGATATCACTAAATATCGAGGTATGATTGGATCACTACTTTACTTAACGGATAGTAGACCGGATATAATGTTTAATGTATGGTTATGTGCTAGATTTCAATCAAATTCTAAGGAAACACATCTTAGTACTGTTAAACGAATATTGAAATATTTGCATGACACAATAAACTTAGGATTATGGTATCCCAAACGCACACACTTTAGCATTACTGATTATTCGGATGCGGATTTTGCAAATTGTAGAACCGACCGCAACAGCACAAGTGGTACTTGTTACTTTCTAGGCTATTTGCCTGTATCTTGGTTTAGTAAAAAATAAAATTTGGTTGCTTTTTCTACTACCAAAGCCAAATATATATTGGCGGCTAGTGCACAAATTCTATGGATGAAACAAATACTTAAAGATTATGATATGAAATATCATGTCTCTATTAAATGTGATAATACTAATACTATTAATTTATCCAAAAATTCTATTTTGCATTCACGTGATAAGTATATTGATATTAGACATCATTTTCTTCGTGATGATATGCAAAAAGGTAACATAATGCTAGAATTTGTTTGTACTAAAAAATAATTAATGGATATATTCTCTAAGTGAAGATCATTTTTGTATGATTTATAGAGAACTTGACATGATTGATTTAAATGAATTATCTTAAGTTGTTTGATTAATGATTTTAGGTTGTTTACTCAAGCTTTTAAAATTAATTCCATGTTTATTTTTATATGATAAGAGTGATTTCAATTTGAATTTTATTTTTTGTTTTTGTTTTGTTTTAGAAAGAAAAAACGCTTGGTAGACTGAAAAATTGGATTGGTAGACCTTTTATAAAAAAGAATAAAAAAAATGAATTTTTATGGAATTGGTAAATTCACCGGCCTACTGCTAATTACCAGTGGTCTACCTGTAGACAGGAGAAGTCTACCGGCCCTTGTTACAGATCAAAAATAACCATTAAAATTCAACCATTGTAGCCGCATTTTAGACTACTAGTTTTGGGAGTCTACTAGAAGCTTTACTGGTCTATCGGAAATTCTAGAAACTGTGTTAAATTGTCTAAAATGGATAATTTTCAAAAAAGCTTATATAAATAAAAGTAATTTTAAGATTCAAATAATCTTTTTTGAACAATCTTACATTTCTTTTAACATTCTTTCAAGTCTTGATAGCCTACATTTTGTGATTAAACTTACAAATATCTTTTTACAAAATTATTGAGCCAAACTAGATCATATATTGTGCTTACACTTATTCTCCCTAAGTTGACATTGTATCAAATTACATAGAAGAGAGAATTTTTGTTGAGTGTTTCAATCAAAAAATATACTTTGTATTTGAGAGGTGAGGTTGTCACCGGATTCAAAAACAACCCAGTTACAGGTGAGGTTTTTTGAAGTCAATACTATTGTAAAGACTTGAGTGTGTTTAAGAAGACTTCACTCCATTTGTACAAGGGTTAGTCAGGCCCACAATTTTGATTCGATAGTAGAAAGCTCAAAGCAAGTTGTTGAGGGTCAGGGACGTAGGTAAACCATCATATTTATTGAACATCATAAAAATAGTATTTGCAATCTCTCTATCCCTACTTCTTTAATTTATTTACTTGCTATTTTTGCTTGCTTTATTCATTATTTGCATAATCTAGTTTTTTTTATTAGAAAAGTTTGCAAAAATTTTTAAAACTCAATTCACCCATCCTCTTAGATTAACTAATCTTGGGATAATACACTTATCTTCTCTATGTCTTCGTACTTATTAATTGTTTGTTTCTGAGCTTGGTTTTATGATTTTTGTAGTTTTGTGTTATTTTCAGTTGAAGAGTTAGTGAGCCAAACATGTTGAAGCTTGGAGCAAAAACAAGTGAAAAAGAGTGAAAGGTGGGGCCACAGTTCAGCAAAACATGAGCCAACTAGGGAGTTGGCACTATAGCGCTAGAATGTGACACCGCAACGCCAAACTTAACAAATGGCTGGTACCACAGCACCAACCCGAGGCTCCGACATGCTCGTTTTGGTGCCGCAATGCCACCGCACCCGAACCTTATTTTTTCACGCATTTTTATATGTGGCACACAATCTATGGCAGCTTTTTCAGCTCCTATAAATAGCATCTTTCACACCCTACTCAAGGGGAGAAAAACCCTAGCAGCCAAAGCCATTTTAAAGACTATTGGAGGACATTCCAAGAGAGAAAACATCAAGAATCAAGGGGATTGAAGAGCTAGAGTGGAAAATTAGCTTCATAGAGGTTTTTTTCATTTCTTCCTTCTTCTTCTCTTTAATTTCTATAAACTTGAGATATGTAACTCCTGTATTTACTATTTTGGGTTGTATAATTTGAATATGAGCTAGACTCATTTGCCTAAAGTTACAATTGAATATCTAATGTGACTAATTCTGTTATTTCTCCTCTTTTATTAATGAAATTCTATTATTGAGTTGTTTGTTTAACTTTATACCGATTGTTCTCTATTTACTTGATAACTAAATATAATGTTGAGTGAAATTTCTATGAGTTTGGAAAAGGGAATAGTAATTTGGACATAAGTTAAATAATATAAAATTACTTAGTTTGGAGTAAGTTTGTGTAGGATAGGAATATACATATATGATTTATGCAATCATTTGTTGAAACCCAATTTTAGAGCACCTAGTCACTTCATGTTAGGGTAGTATGCTATTTGGCTTAGGTTGGTCCACTTTGCACTTGGAAAAGGTTTCTTGGATGCATTAGAGTTCTAGGTTGACAACTCCTTTGGGCTAGTTAATTTAAGGAGGAAAATTACGCAAATAGGGAACTTAGAGAGTAGATTGTAATCCTAGGTGCTTATTCCATTGTTGATTTAACTTGAATTCTCTTAGTTGTTTAATTTAAGTCCTTACATTCACTTGCCATTTCTCTTTAACTTATTTTATTTCTCTTTAATTTCATTGTTAAGCTATTTGATTCGATAATTGTTTGGATAAATTTTGAACTGTGCTTGGTTAATATTTAGAATTATAAATCACCAATCTCTGTGGGATAATACTCTACTTATCCCTTTATTACTTATTGCGACCTGTAATCTTACGGTTAGCCTCTAATTAAGAAATTAGACAACACCAATCACCCTATCAAGTATTTAGTGTGTGGGCACTTCCTAAATCAACAATTGAAATAACACTCGTTTTTTTCTATCTTTGTCTCTCTAGAACAATTAGAGAGTTAGAATAAGAGAAACTTATTTCTCTATTATACAACTAGAGAGTAGAATAACAATGAAAACTTGTTTTTCTCTTTTCTCTATATTATATGGTATATTTTCTCTATATAGCAAGTAGAATATTTATAATGATAGTAGTAGTGAAAGTAATAGTGGATGAACCTAATTTTTTCTCCTACTACATATATTAAATTATCCTATTAAAATTAATTAAATATTAAATTAGGTAGTAGTTGGATTAGTGAGTAGACCTAATTTCCACTGCATATATAAAAATGATAGTTGATATTTCATTTATTAAATAGCTAAAAAAAATTAATTAATTAATTATTTTTTTGGGCAATTTAGCCACTACATGTAAATTATGACATAATTTAACCATTGTATTATGTCACAACTTTTACCATAGTGCTATATTAATTTATAAAAATTATAAATTATTTCAATTATTAATCTCACATATTTTATAGTATAAAAATGATATAGAAGGGACCTATGTACCTATAATTCAAGCTTCAATAAATTTGATTTATCAATTTAGCTATTAAATTGATACTTCAAAATTATAAATTTCAATATTATTCTGCTTTAAACTTGAAATTGCACTCTTGAATTTATAGTATAACTTATTCAAAATAAAAGTATTGAATTTTCCATTGATTTAATCATTGCATATTGATTAATCTTCCATATATAGTTCATAATTAGAGCTAGGTAGTTCTGTTACCTCTCTAATTATATCTTAGTCCTTGAATTCCATTTGATTCTCTAATGAACAATTAATTTATGACTATCTTATAAATTTGAGCGCTCTACTGTTCAAGTCCCAAGTCAATTATTTACGAGAACTATTTTTCTGACTTTCAAAAAGAAAGGAATAGATTCCAAATTTGTGTATTAATATTCGTAGCCATTTGTTCCATTTTGTCTTTAAAATACGAGGGTTAGGTTTGGCATGAGTAAAGTTTTACTGAATAAATTAAAAAATAAAATGTCACAAATAGGAGTCTAATAATAACTCATGATTAAGACTATCGTATACATGATCATTTTATGATGAATTTTTGAGCTCTCTATTCATGTCACATGATTTATTAGATATTTCAAAATTCCATCTGGTCTCGTCCTGTATAATCATATTATACAAAGTAATTTCATCTTTTAATGTCTCTCTATATTATACAAAGTACTTTCATCTTAAATATTTAATTTAGTAAAATAATTAAATTCTATGTGTAACAACACCTAACACTACCAATGGTGTAACAACACCTAACACAACACACTCCACCTGGATTCGCCAAGATCAATTGATCTTAAATGCCAATACGTCACGTCAAGCTTGGACTATCCTTACTAATAGTTATGCCAAACAATCTCGAGGAAGAATGAAACAAGTCAAGGTCCACCTAAAGAATCCCATCAAGGGTTCTTAAAGTGTAACCGACTTCTTGCAAAATGTCAAAGCTCGTGCCAATGAACATGCAATTCTTGGAGCCCCGATGAATGAAGATCTTTTAAAGAAAATTCTTGATGATCTAGGTGATGAATATAAAGAACTCGTATCTGTTGTCCAAGCACGTGACATCCTGATTACGTTTGATGAACTATATGAGAAACTCTTGACTTTTGAAGCTTCTCTCCAAAGTAAGAACCTTGAACTATCACATCTTCTTGCTACTGCCCATCCTAATAACTATATCTCGAGTTGATGTCCATCTGATTCATCTGGCAACAAAATAGGTTAGCGCTCGTTTTACCCCTCCCGCAATCGCTCCCCTGTGTCCTCTAGCCCCGGTCCAACTCCTTCGTCACCCCATGGTAACTGCAACACTAGGCCAAGTACACCATTACCTTGTGGTGATTGCCCATCTCCACGTCCTTACCTTGGCTTCTGTCAGATTTGTGGCAACCACGGTCATACTACTAAATGATTACCATCCTTTCACTTTGTCCCAGTTCAATCATCCATGAATTCTCGTCCATCGGCATCCTACTAACCTACACCCTGGTAACCTTGTGCTCACTTTGGTGCCAACACTAAATTTGAAACTCCATCATGGCTTCTCGATAGTGCTATTTCTCATCATGTCACCACCAACCTGAGCAACTTATAATTTCACTCCCCGTAGATCAGCACTGATGATATCATGATTGGAGATGGCACGAGTCTTCTTATCACGCATACCGATTCCACATCTCTTGTTACTCCCTTTACTATCTTTACTTTAATTAATGTCCTTTGTGTCCCTAGCATGGAAAAGAATCTATTTTCAATTTCTCAATTTTACCCATCCAACAATGTATCCATTGAATTCATACGGTGGCAATTCTTTTGAAGGGCCAAATTAAGAATGGAGTGTACGAGTGGCCAGTCCCCCCTTCCAAGTCATCACCATTACTCGCTTTCTGTAGTGTCAAGACCACTTCGTCCTAGTGGCATCATCGATTAGGTTTTCCTGCTTTTCAAATTTTTAGGCATGTTGTTTCTAGTTTTAACTTAGATTTGTCTTCCTTTTTGTTCTTAAAATTTTTATGTAACGCATGTCCTTGCAATAAAAATCACAAATTGTGTTTTACTGCGTCATCTCTCGTTTCCTCTCAACCACTTTGAATTATTTTCACTGATGTGTGGACTTCTCCTATTACGTCTTGTGATGGTTTTAAATATTATGTTATCTTTGTTGATCACTTTATCAAGTACATTTGATTTTATCCATTTACGCAAAAAGCCAACATTCATGATGTCTTCATTCGATTTAAAGCTCTTGTGGAAAATTATTTTAACAGTAAAATCATCACACTACATTCGAACAACGATGGCAAATATCTTGCTCTTACAAATTTTCTCGCTACTAATGGTATCTCTCATTTTACCACCCCCTTTACACACACCGGAACATAATGACAATTCTGAAAGACGTTATTGCCATAATGTTGAAACTGGTCTCTCTCTTCTTTCTCAAGCCTCTCTTCCCCTCAACTTTTGGTGTCATGCTTTTACTATGATAGTGTATTATCTAAATCATATGCCCATCTGTAAAATCCCTTAATTTAAGTAAGAGTGTTATGGCCATTTGACCAAATTTTTTCTAAAAAAATCGAATCATTGAATGAACTTGGACGATATCTAGTCTAGATTCATTCGGGCAAAAGTGTGAGAAAATGATCACCCACTGCCAGCCAATACACCAGCTCATCCCACCACCATTGTAGCCTGCCACTACTTAGAATCGGAAGCCTATTGCCAAATGAGCAATCCACCACCGGTCCCATCCTCGCTGGAGCACGCAGTCATAGGAAAAAGGCAAAAAATACCGCAGAGATTTTTACTTGCTAGTGCTGATTTTAGCAATGTTTCACCGTGAAACCAGTTGCCGTGAACTCGTCTCCTCCCGGGCGATCTCCTAGTAAGCATCTTATAGCTCGATTTTGCTCTATTTGATTTTGATCATGTTGGACATCTTCGAATATGATTTGTTTTAGTGTTGTTTTTTTGATCGAACCACTAGATTTCAAAATTAATATCATTTTTGGAATCTATGTGGAAAATAGTGAGAAATGAGATATATATTGACAATGTTTCGAAACGGGTATAGAAAACGAAATCGGACAGCTTATTTTTGCCTTAATTTGAATGTTGTGGGCCTGAGCCCAAATCAGACAAATGATATGTCTATCCTAGCTATTTTAGATGCTAAGAATTCAGTGATGAAATCTGATTCACGATCTTAAGCTCCAGTGGCAAATTGAATTTTAAAACTATCAATTAGAGGTTCGAAAATAACCCTTAACCCTCTAAACGACCGCTAAATGACATCAAACGTACTCAATAGCATCGTAGTCTGGCCTAGTCACTCGATTAGGGTAGGGATTCGATTACCTAGCTTTTTATATCTGTCTAATTTAGAATTGCATTTTAAATGATTTAAGAGAAATAATGATTTTATGACAGTTTTATAAATTGTGAAAATATATTAGATTATACTGGGATTGGACTGTGTGGACTCATATATGTATTTTTAAACTGTGATTATCGGGTAATACAATGGTGTACTGCCCATGTTACAATAAATCTTAGAATAATGCTAAGTGAGTTTCTAGAGTCTGATTTGATTAGTTCCTTAATGCATGGCTACTCTGAGCTGTTAAGTATTGTACATACCATAGGATCACACATGAGATACATCTTAGGTATTGCAGTGTTTAGTGGGCGACAAGTATCCCTACACTTAATGAAAGCCGTAGACTCGCACGAGGTATTCTGATTACTCCAACTCGAAAGGCATAGGCATTCAGTTGCCTTTTCGATTTTGTAGGCATATACCAATAGGTGTCTCTCCAGTTTTGTGGGATAGATATCAAGTAGTGAGTACTTAGTACATATAGTACGAGTTACTCTGGTTTGTAATGAGAGAATGTGAGCTCATGGGATGGAATGAATTATAATATATATATAATCTTGTGCTTCTGGATTTCATTTTGAATATGTGATTATTCTGGATTTCAATTATTTTATAAACTCGATTTATAAATATATTTTAGAAAGGTATTAACCATACAAGTTTGGTAAAAATTACATCCATATAAAAAGGTAATTGAGTTTATTTTGAGCATGTGAATGCTCACCCTTTTTTTCCTCCCACTTTTAGGTATTGAATTATTTATGGTAATTGTCACGGTAACTAGACAAGTTGTTTGACTTGTGCCTGTAGTTATGTTTCTATTTCTTAGTAGGTGTCTATATCCTATTTCGGTCTTCTTTCCTCATTCATATATCTAGCCTAGTTTATTATTCTTACTAAGTAGATGTGTGCGGGCAACAAATCTACAAATCTGAGTACTTGAAATTATAAATAATTTTTTTGTGAACTATTTCGGACTCAGGACTCCTTTCACTAAAATTTATGATTTTAAAGAAAAAATTTCGAAATGAAAATTCCTCTAAAGTTTGATTTAATATTTTATCAGGAAATTAAAACTAATGAGAAGATTTCTAATTTTGAAATTTACTTACTTATGAAGACTAAAACTTAAAAATTCTAACTGCTTGATTTTCTGAAATTTTGGAATGTACTGTTTATTACTATTTCAACTTAAAATTACTAAAAGTCACGACTTAAGATTTTCGGTCGTGACAAGAATGATATCAGAGCTTCAGGCTTCAGATTTGTCTTAGATTTTACCTGTGACATTTTTGGTGTTTAAGAGGGTTTTGGAAAAGTGTTTTACAAATGCCCATATATCACTTACGAATTGGCTAAATATGCTATTTTTACTCCGATTCATTCTGAATCCTTTATTCACCTCCTAGAGTAGAACTTTGGTATCCTTGGGATTGTTATACACCAAAATTCTAATCTCAGGAATGATACGAGACTAGTGAATTCTACTCTTGACAAAATTCCTCAATTTGAATGGACATTCATTCTTGTACTTCTATGTCCATTATGGTGATTAAGCTATATAAATATCATAAGTTCTAAGATAGCAATTCAGTGTCTTGTATCTTTATTGACATTACTTGACATTATTTGTGCTTTTGGGGTTCTAATTTGAATTTCTCGAAAATTGTTTGTATGTGACTAGCTTGTTTGGGTGTTTGGTAAATCACTTCATAGTCTTGTATCATGCATTAATTGGACCTTTTGGATGGTCATGATATATTAGTTTTTATTCATGGATTGATATAATAATATGGACTTGGTGATAAATTTAAAACTCATTTGTTTCCATCTTACCAAGTATGATTGTCATAAAGAAATTCTTGAATTAGTGTAATTTGGTTAGTTATAAGACATGATTAATTAGTTTTCAAACTTTGGGAAAATCCAAATTGATAATTTTGGTTTTAAATGTGGTAGATATTTACATTTGACTAATGAGTTATCTTTGTTTTCAATGGAACCATATAGATATTAATTTTGAGTAATAGTTGGGTATATGTAATTCATATTTTTTAAGGATTGTATCTATAAAAAAAAAGTAAGAGTACCACTTTGAGTCTAAGGTTTGAGAAATTGTCAGCATTATAAAATTTAAAGAATTACTTTTCTTAAAACTAGTACTAGTGAGTTCTTATTGTAAATTTAGTGATGTCAATTTAAAAATAAAGTTCCTAAATGTTTTTCTTAGTTTTGAATACAGTATATACAATTGTTAAAAATTACCGAGTTTTTATTTGTTACTTGATTTTGAATTTAAGGAACGCTTTAGAAAATTGATTTGCAAAGTAACTTGGACTTAAATATAAGATGTTTATGGAAAATTTGTTTGTGTTTTTAATGAAATCCATGGTGTGATTTAATATGGTATATATATAAATTCTTGGAAGCTTGTACATATGTTTCTAAAAATCAAATTTATAATATCTTGTTACAAGAATTTTGCTAAGTAAAAATTAATTTTGCTAACGTGTTTGGAACCTTGTATAAATGGAGAAATTTTATATTTTTAAAATTTAGTTTGAAAGTTTTGTGAAATCTTATCATTATGACTTTATGTGCCATATTGTTTGGATATATTTATTCTTTCAAATTTCTCTATTATGTGTGTGACTTGCTTTATTAATATATACATGATTTTGATGTGTATTGGTTTGTTAAATCCTTATTAGTTAATAGATATTTGTTCATTGGATAAGTCAAGTTGAGTTGACTTTATCTTATTATTCTCAATTAGATAATTGAGCACTTATATGTGGTTGATTTGATTTGATATCCCAAGAGTTAGAAATACCTAGTATTGGAGACTTAGGATAATATTTTATTTGCACATAGAATAAAAATATCTTTAATTTAAATACCTAAGTCTTGAAAAGACTTAGGTAGTGTATAATGATGCATGGTATCTTCTTTGATATTAAAATTTAAACTGATCGATTTATGAAACTTGGATTTTTTAATGAGTAATGGATTGATATGCCTCGATTTGACATTTGATAAATTCTGAATATACATATAAATGTGTTCTATTTTCTTTGAAAACATAATTTGAACTTTTAAATTCGTAGAGTTTGTGCATATTATATATTGGTTGGCTATATAAAAATGTTATTTTCTATAAACATGCTTTACAAGTTGAGTGAGATTGAAAGAAAATATTTACACTTGACACACTACTATTTTCTAAAACACATTATAGGTTCTTTCTATGGTTAAAATGTCTTTCGAAATTATTTTTTGTTGTAAAATTAAGGTTTCAATTTTACTTACTCTTATTTTGAAGATAACAAACATTTGATTTAGTACTAATGATTTAACTTGAGTGTGTAGTAAAATAGCTTTAAAAGTTCTAACTTAATTTGATCAAGAAATCAAGTTTCAAGATGGATTATGGACAGAAAAGATTGAAGCATAAAGACCATCAAGATCAATGGTACAAGACTTAGTTAGACAAAGGGTAAAAGCATTTAGTCTTGTATGGGAGTTTAGGTATCCATATCTTATGATCTTTTATGGGCTCAATTTTTTTAATAAAAAGATTTTTCAAACCAAAGTTCTTAAGTTACTTTCAAAATGTTCATTTGATTTGAGAAATTAATTGTACACCTTTAAAATAAGTCCTAGAATCTTTAAAATAAGTCCTATGAATACTTTCTAAATTATTATAAAAAATATTTGTGAATCTAAAACAAGTTTGCAATAGTCAAGATATTATTTTCAAATTGTTTTTCAGTGTTTTTAAAGTGTTTAAAACAAGTTTAGAAATCAGATTTTGAAAAACACCAAAAGCTGTCAAAAATTGAAAATCATAGGTAGACCGGAAATAACCATCGGTAGATCACTCGGTAGATTGAAAATTTCATTTTTGACCGTTAGATTTCGATTGTTGTAATCGCACTTCAAATGACTAGTTTTCAAATGAGCTTATAAATAGATGCTATTTTAAGACTCAAACAATCTTTTTGAACAATCCTACATTGCTTTTAACCAGCTTTTAAGTCTTGATAGCCTACATTTTGTGATCAAACTTTCAAATATCTTTTCATAAAATTATTAAGTCACATTAGATTATATCTTGTGCTTACACTCATTCTCCCTAAGTTTACATTGTATCAAATTACATAGAGGAGATAATTTTGTTGAGTGTTTCAATCCAAAAATATGCTTTGTATTTGTGAGGTGAGGTTGGCACTGGATTTATAAATAATCCGGTTATAGGTGAGGTTGATACTGGAGTCTAAACAATCTAATGTTAAGCGTAATAGAGCTAGAGTCAAGACTATTGTAAAGGCTTGAGTGTACCTAAGAGGAATTCACTCTATTTGAACAAGAGTCGGCCAAGCCCACAATTATGATCCGATAGTGGAAAGCTCAAAGTAAGTTGCCGAGAACCGAGGATGTAGGCAAACCATTGTATTTGTCAAACTTCGTAAAAATACTATTTACAATCTCTCTCTCCCTACTTCTTTAATTTATTAACTTTGAGATTGTATTTGCTTACTTGCTATTTTTACTTGCTTTGTTCATTATTTGCTTATTCTAGTTGTTTTAATAGAAACGTTTGCCAAAATTTTTAAAACCCAAGTGAGAAAGTTCTTAATCCACTTACTTACCTTAGTAAGTGAATATTTGTGTATTAGATACCCAATTAATTAATTAATGATGACAAGATCCATAATTGTTGATGTATTCCCTCTTAGTGTTATTAAGTGAGTACTATTTATGGTACTTTGCTTATGTTAACTTTTGAGAATTTTTGGAGACTAGTTATAATCTGTTGTGGATTAGAGTCATTGTTGAATTTGTTTGTACTGAGTTCAAGTTGCAACTTATTGCTTGATTTAAGATGGATCCAAGTATCATTATAATGATATACTTGATAGTATAAGGGATTAGTTTACTCATGAGTCTATATTGAGAGTTGTTAAACTCTTATAATTATATTTTCAAAAAAGAATACTTGAAGTTAAGGTTTGGTTTACCTATGGCCATGGCAAAACCTTATTATGAACTAGAATAGTATTCCTACAAGTCCCTAATATTTGTGCTACATGTTTTCAAATCTATTTTCAAAATTTTTTTTGATTTAAAAATAAAACGAGGTTAGATGGGAGACAGGTGTCACTGTAGAGATAACCTATCCTGTTGAAACCTTATTTTTGGGATTGTAGTATTGTTAATAGTTTATTTGTATATTGAGTATTGAGTCATTTTTACATGACTTCCTTTTATACCAAAGACTTAGTGAGTCTTTGGAGGTGATTAATGATTTGGAATTATTATTGTAATCCTATATTAGGCAAAGAGACTTGGAGAGTGTATGAATTTAATTGTGGTATAAGTTAATACGCTGTGATATTATGTTGGATAAAAGAAATGGAAAACTATACCTGTTATATGGATATTTTTATTTTATATGTTTGGACTACAATTATTGACCTGTTATTATTCGTTGTGTTATGTACTCTTCTATTGAAGATTTCTATTCATAGTAATTCTAGTCTTGTTCTCGACTATAAATGTTTTGTGTACATGGTTGTTACTGCTCGTTATAAAAATGATGAATTACTTACATCATTGTACTCTTATTGTCGTTTTGACCTCTAAACTTTTCTATCTTGTGTTGATGAGGATTTAGTTAAAGTCCTTGGACTCAGCTATAGATAAATAGAATTGTTCCAGTATATCATTGATTTGGTTGATCGAGGGATGATATTATATGTGCTTGACATTTGATCTACTATACTATATTGATTCCGAACAATCACTATTATGATTGTAGAAGTCTTGTGTTTTGAATTCTAGTCCTGATTAACATTATTGCTTCTACGATTAATTACTAATTTGGTGTTGTCGTTTCCTATCTCTTGTGTCAAAGTCTTATGCCTATTGATAAACCAATCTTGCGATTCTATAACTCTTTGTATACATCTTTATCATATACATTTGTGTGGCATTGGTATGTTGGCAAAGTCCTAATTCTAAGTGCGAAGTGTATGTTTCACAATTTTTGATTTAACTAGTATTTGATTCGATACTCCTACATTCTATAACAGGTGGTTTACTCTCTTTCAGGCTGTTATCCCTTGATATTTTACTCGAACTCCTATCATGTTCGAATTTCAAAAAAAAATTCTTTTAAGGAGGGAAGGATGTAAAACTCCTTAATTTTAGTAAGGATACTACGATTATTTGAAAAAGATGTTTCTTAAAAAAAAGTCAAATTATTGAATGAACTTTGATAGAATCTGGTATAGATTTATTTGGGCAAAATGTGAAAAAAATTAGAATTTGGGGCTGAAATGTAATTATTCAAGGGTAAAATTGAAAAAAATTTCACAAACTGGGTCGAAGTAAAATTACTCAAAATAGTGTTCTTTTGCTCAGTTTGTGACACACATCCTTATAGTTCTAAAAATTGCTCTTAAATCCTCTTTTTCTTCCTTATTTCTTCTCGAGACCCTTGAGAATGATCACCCATGGCTAGCCACTGTAGCAACTCATCCTACCGCCGTTGATGCCCGCCACCATCTGGAATCGAAAGCTCATTTCTAGACGAAGAGTCTGCCTCCCCAACCTCATCGGAATAGGCAGTTGTCAGAAAAAGCCAAAAAACGCCACAGCCATTTTTGCTCATCAGGGCCAATTTTGAGAACGTTTCACTATAAAACCGATTGTTGTGAACTTGTCTTCTCATGGGTAATCTCTTGGTAAGTATTTCATAGCATGATTTTGCTCTGTTTGATTTTGATCTTGTTGGAAAATTTTGATTATATTTTGTTTTGATGTTGACTTTTCGATTGGACCGTTAGATTGTAAAACTAATATCGTTTTTTAAATCTTTGTTGAAAATGATGAGAAATGTGATATATATTGACTATGTTTTGAAACAAGAACGAAAAATGAAATCAAACGGCTTAGATTCACCTCGATTTATGTGTCATTGGCTTGAGCCCAAATCGGACAAATTATATATCTAACCTAGCTATTTTTGGTACTAGAAATTTAGTGGTGAAGTTTGTTTTATGATCTGAAGATTCAGTCAAGAATCGAATTTTCAAACCTATCGATT
Organism: Parasponia andersonii; assembly: GCA_002914805.1. NCBI lineage: Eukaryota > Viridiplantae > Streptophyta > Magnoliopsida > Rosales > Cannabaceae > Trema > Trema andersonii. Next base: position 120,140 of record JXTB01000308.1, on the reverse strand, counting down.
AAAAGTTTGAAAATGACCCAGAGCCTCCATACAACTGCCAAATATTCTTTATAGCATCGTAGCGTGGTCTAGTCACTCGACTAAGGTAGGCATTCGATTACCTAGTTTTTATATCTATTTGATTAATAATTGCATTATAATCAATTTATGAGAAATCGTGATTTTATGACAGTTTTATAAATTGTGAAAATACATTAGATTATACTGGGATTGGACTTTATAGACTATATATATTTTTAAATTGTGACTACAGGATAAGACAGCAGTGTGCTACCTATGTTACAGTAAATCCCAGAATAATGCCAAGTGAGTTTTAAAGTATGATTTGATTAGTTCCTTAATACATAGTTATTGTGGTGTTAAATATTATACATACTATAAGATCGCACATAAGATACATTTTAGGTATCGCGGTATTTAGTTGATGGCCAATATCCCTGCCTTTAGTGAAAGCCCATAAATCTACACAGGGTCTTTTGATTACTCCCACTCGTTAGGCATAGGCATTCAATTGCCCATCCGATTCGGTAGACATAGACACATGATATCTCTCTCATTTTCTAGGATAGATATTAGGTAGAGAGTATTTAATATATATAGTACGAGTTATTCTGGTTCGTGATGAGAAAATGTGAGCTCATAAGATGGGATGATTTATGATATGTACAATTTTATGCTTCTGATTTTTGTTTTGAATATGTGATTATTCTAGATTTCAATTATTTTATAAACCTGGTTTATAAATGAATTTTTGAAAGGTATTAACTATGTAAGCTTGGTAAAAATTGTATCTATTTAAAAAGGTAATTGAGTTTCTGCTGAGTATGTGAATGCTCACCCCTTACTTCCTCCCACTTTTAGATATTGAATTATTTATGGTAATTGTCATGGTGACTAAACAAGCTATTTGACTTGTGCCTATAGTTATGTTTCTATTCCCTGGTGGGTATCTATATCCTGTTTTGGTTTTCTTTCCTTATTCATATATCTAGCCTAGTTTATTATTCTTACTAAGTAGATGTATGTGGGCAACAAATCTATAAATCTGAGTACTTGGAATTATAAATAATTTTTTTGTAAACTATTTCAGACTCTGGACTCATTTCACTAAAATTTATGATTTTAAATAAAAAATTTCCAAATGAAAGTTCCTCTAAAATTTGAGGGTATATTTTATCGAGAAATTAAAACTAATGAGAGGATTCTTAATTTTGAAATACATACTTTTGAGGATTAAAACTTAAAATTCTAAGTATTTGATTTTCTGAAATTTTAGAAATTATTATTTATTACTATTTCAACTTAAAATTACTAAAAATCAGGACTTTATATTTTTGGTCGTGACACATTCCGACTCTCAATCTCTCATTTTTCTATGAGAAAATCTTCGGCATTTCCCAACTACTCTAAGCTCCGTGTCTTTGGTTGTTTCTGCTACCCATGGCTTTGCGACTTTTGTTCTAAAACTTGCGTCTTTTTAGGATACTCTCTCTCACTCAAAGTGCCTATTTCTGTTTTGATACGTCAGTCTTTAAAATCTTTGTCTCCTATCACGTCAAGTTTGTTGAGTCTATGTTTCCTTTCCAATCTCTTCATAGCCACTTACCCCGTCCTTAATCTAACACCATCTCTGAATGGGTCCCTCATGTGTTTACTATTCCTCTTGCCACCACTTCGGTCCTGTAACTCTCCCCCGTGTGATCCTACACCTCAACCCATATGCTAAATTTATATGCTAAATTTATGGTCACATAAATAAACTAGGGATTTTCTAATATTTAATGACATACCAATTATACACAAATTCAAATAGAAAAATGTCATTTTATTAATTCAACAAATATCCAAAATATACATGCTTTTAGGGCATAACCCTACAATCTCCCACTTGCCCTAAAGCAGGTGAGACATGTCTCTCAATCCTAAACCCTCCAAGTGACTCTTAAAAGTCTTCGCTGGAAGCATTTTTGTAAAAGGATTAGCAATGTTGTTTTTGGATGCTATCTTCATAACAACCACGTCTCCTCGATGTACTATCTCTCTAATCAGATGATACTTCCTCTCTATATGCTTTCCTCTCCTGTGACTTCTTGGTTCTTTTGAATTCGCCACTACTCTACTGCTGTCGAAGTATAAAGTCAGTGGCTTATCCATATTTGGAATAACTTTCAAATCAGTAAAGAACTTTCTGAGCTAAACTGCTTCTTTAGCTGCTTCACAAGCTGCTATGTATTCTGCTTCCATAGTAGAATCTGCAGCGCTGGATTGTTTAACACTTCTCCAGACAATGGCTCCACCACCAAGAGTGAACACTGACCCAGACGTCGACTTTCGAGTATCTTTGTCTGATTGAAAATCAGAATCAAGTAGCCAGTAGGAATCAAGTCCTGACTTGAATAAACCAGCATATAATTTCTCGTTCTCCTAAGATAGTTAAGAATATGCTTTACTACTATCCAGTGATCTAATCCTGGATTTGATTGAAAATGACTAACTATCCCTACTGCGTAGCATATGTCAGGCCTAGTACACAACATAGTGTACATAAGGCTACCAACTGCAGATTCATAAGGAACCCGTCTCATATCCTCTTCCATGTCGAAAGGATAACTCCATGTCGAGAAGATAACTGTCATTTCTTGGAGTTTCGCATCGAAAAACGAATGAGTATCTTCTCAATATAAGATGCTTGAGACAGTGCCAAAAGTCTGTTCTTGCGATCTCGAATAATCTGGATCCCAAGCACATAACTTGCTTCTCACAAATCTTTCACTTGGAATTACTTGGCTAGCCACTTCTTTACATTAGATAATATTTCCACATCATTCCCAATGAGTAAAATATCATCTACATAAAGAACTAAGAAGACCACTTTATTGTCTTTGATGTACTTGTTTACACAAGGTTCATCAACATTTTGATCAAAACCATAAGATTTGATCGCCTCATCAAATCTTAGATTCCATAATCTTGAAGCTTGCTTAAGTCCATAAATAGACCTAAGTAGTTTGTAGATTTTCTGCTCTTGGCCTTTAGCCACAAAACCTTCTGGTTGTACCATATAAATACTTTCTTCAAGATAGCCATTCAAAAAAGCTGTCTTGACATCCATTTGCCATATTTCATAGTCTAA
>JXTB01000308.1:86529-97123 GCA_002914805.1 Parasponia andersonii | reverse complement strand
CGTGGGTTTTACAGTGTGGCGCTGCGTGCCCCACCGTCGGTGAAAGTCCGTAAACTTGCGCAAGGTCTTGTTACTTCTGATTACCTCCCCATTTGCCTTGCATGGGTAGACCCTGACCCCTCTAACCTTTGCCTTGCATGTGGCTAAAATGTTGTCTGGGGAGGGTCCGCTTCCAAAGGGTAGACCCTGACCCCTTAAACTTTTGCCTCTCATGCGGCTAAAATGTTGTCTGGGGAGGGTCCGCTTCCAACGGGTAGATCCTGAGCCTGCTTTCTTTTAGCTTTTCGTATAGCTGAGGCGTTCCTTAGGGGGGATCTTCTTCCAAAAGAATAAACCCTGTCCCAAGGTGGGCGCTCCCATAGTACGATCGCTTTCGAGGTCTGCTGGCAAGTTTTTGGTTGCACAGCTCTTTCCTCTTCGTACATTTTCTTGGGCCATCGGCAAGCATTTTATTGTACGATGTGGTTCCCATAGTATGATTGTTTTTGAGGTCTGCTGGCAAGTTTTTGGTTGCGCAGCTCTTTCCTCTTCGTACGTTTTATTAGGCCATCAGCAAGCATTTTATTGTACGATGTGGTTCCCATAGTACGATTGTTTTTGAGGTCTGCTGGCAAGTTTTTGGTTGCGCAGCTCTTTCCTCTTTGTACATTTTCTCGGGCCATCGGCAAGCATTTTATTATACGATGTGATTCCCATAGTATGATTGTTTTTGAGGTCTGCTGGCAAGTTTTTGGTTATGCAGCTCTTTCCTCTTCATATGTTTTTTCGGGCCATCGGCAAGCATTTTATTGCACGATGTGATTCCCATAGTACGATTGTTTTTGATTGCGCAAATAGTGTGTGGGGTCTGCCACTGTGGGCAGACCCTTTGCCATAGCGATCCAAAAGATAAATCTATGTGGCAAAAAGGGAACTTGACCTGTTTTGGATTTAAGCTTTTCAATAATATAAGCATTCACATAGGTCTTACATCAAATGCATGTGTCTCACACGTGATACTTTTTCAAGTGCTGAGCATTCCACGTGTTTGGCAAGTTCTTCTCGGTCTTGAGTTCTTTCAGGACATACGCACCATTGTCAAGCAGTTTGATCACCTCATAGGGTCCAATCAAATTGGAGTCCAGTTTCGAGGAATTCCCTGTTCTGACTTTCACGACCCAATCCCCGGCATCAAATCGTCGAGCACTAACCTTCTTTACATAATAGGACCTAGCCTGCTGGTAGTATGAAGCTAGGTAGACCAAAGCCATGTTTCTTGTTTCTTCCAGGGGGTCTGTGTTGTGGCTTAGCTGCTGTTCGTTTAAGGAGGCATCTCTTACAACTTCGGAGCGAAGGTTTGGGAGGCCGACCTCGGTCGGTATCACAGCCTCTGATCCGTAGACCATGGCGAATGGCGTTCTTCTAGTCGACCTCCGCTCCTTAGTTCGACGGGCCCACATAATGGCTGGTAGCTTTTCTAACCACCTGCCTTTAGCCTCCTGCAAGTTCTTTTTGATATTGCTGAATATGGCTTTGTTCTTAGCCTCTACTTGGCCATTCCCCTGAGGGTAGTTCACCGAAGAGAAATGGAGCCTTATATCGTACAGCTTGCACAACTCCTTGAGCTTAGCATTTTGGAACTGTGTACCACGATCGGCATGTATCTCTTTCGGAATCCCGTATCGACAGATTATATTTTTCCAAATGAAGTTAATTGTGCCTGTTTTGTTTATGGTCGTGTAGGCTTCAGCCTCTACCTATTTGGTGAAATAATCTGTGGCCAGCAAGACGTACCTTCTCCCCCTTGGACTTCTGGGGAGCTCTCCGATGATGTCGAAACCCCACTTGGCGAACAGCCAGGGCGTTATGTTCGAATGGAGATCTTCTGTTGGTTGGCGTTTCATGGGGGCGAACCTTTGGCACTTATCACATTTTTTGACGAACTGGGCCACCTCTGTCATCATGTAAGGCCAGAAGTATCCGGCTGTCAGAGCCTTGTGGGTGAGGCTACATCCACCAGAGTGGTTTCCGTATACTCCTTCGTGGATTTCTTCCATCAGTTTCTGTGCTTAGACGGGACCTTCACACCGCAGCATCAGCCCTATTGTCGATCTCCTATATAGTTGTTCCCCCACCATCGAGTATCTGGCAGCCTTCAGCCTGATCGACCTCGCTTCTTGGGGATCTGCGGGCAGGTTCCCCAATGCCAGATACTGGGTGATGGGTTTCATCCATCCCTCGTCTGTGGAGCTGGCTGCAAATACATGACATGCAGGGGTCTCCGGGGGGTCTTTCATATTCCTGTCCTCTAGAAGAATCTCTGCGTGTCCCGTTCCTCTGGTCGATACACTCTTAGCTAGCTCATCGGCCTTCTGGTTCATCTCTCTGGGAATCTGTTCGATATTAAAGCTGCTAAAGCGGGCTTTCGCTCCTATTACTTTGGAAAAGTACCTGTGTAATCTCTATTCTTTTACTTCGAAGTCTCCCTTGACCTGACCCATAAACAACTGCGAGTCGGTCACTACTGCAATGCTCTCTACTCCGAAATGCAGAGCCAGCTCAAGCCTTGTAGCAAGGCCTCGTACTCCGCCTCGTTGTTCGTTGCCTGGAAACTGAGCCTCAAGGCTTTCTCTACTCTGAGTCCTGTTGGGGTCTGTAGGACTATCTTGATACTTGACCCCGAGGTGTTCATGGATCTGTCAGTGTAGAGGGTCCAAGCTGAAGGGTGGCGAGGCTGAGACGTTTGAAGCAGATCGTGCAGCTCGCCGAAGGATTTGATTTCCACTATGAAATCCGCTATGACCTGCCCTTTCTTAACTACTCGGAGCTAATACTCGATGTCTTATATCCCCAGTTCGATGGCCCACTTGGTTAGTCATCCCGATAGGTCTGGTTTGGCCAAGATCTGCCGGATGGGGAAATCCGTGTACATGGTAACAGAGTGTGCTTCAAAGTATTGCCTGAGTCTCTTCTTAGCGTTGACCAGAACGAGCACCAATTTCTCCACCATTCTATATTGCGTCTCAACGTCCAGGAGCATGCGGCTTATATAGAACACCGGCTTCTGCTTGCTGTCTTCCTAGATGAATAGTACGGCACTGATCACTACTTCGGACACTGATAAATAAGTGTACTGGCGCTCCCCCTCTGCCGGGGAAGCCAGGATGGGCGGATGACTTAGGTACAGCTTGAGGTCTGTAAGTGCCTTGTCCTGTTCCTCCCCCCAAGCAATAGTGGGGCTTCTCTTTATGCACTGGAAGAAAGGCTTGCATTGGTCAGATATCTTGGAGATGAACCGGTTGAGGGTGGCTATCTTCTTGGCTAGGCACTGGACTTCCCGAATAGTCGAGGGTCTCTGCACATCTACGATAGAGGACAACTGGGTAGGATTGGCCTCGATACCCCTTCTGCTTATGATATACCCTAGGAATTGGCCAGAGGACACCCCGAAAACCCATTTCTTGGGGTTTAGACGCATCCGATATTACCTCAGAATCTGGAAACATTCGTCCAAATGTCCCAGATGACCCGAAGCTTCTCTACTCTTCAGGACCATATCATCGATATAGACTTCTATAGTCTTCCCTAGCTGTCCGGCGAACATTTTGTTCATGAGCCTCTGTAGGTCGCCCACGTATTCTTCAAACCAAACGACATGCATTTGTAACAGTACAGGCCTCGCTCCATAATAAATGTCGTGTGGATCTGGTCTTCCTCGTATAGGGGGATCTGGTTGTATCCAGAATAGGCATCCAAAAAACTCATTCTGTCGAATCCTGCCATTGCGTCTACCATTTGGTCGATCTTTGGCAAGGGGAAGCTATCCTTCAGGAAAGCCTTGTTCAAGTTAGTGAAGTCTATACAAGTTCGGTCGTCGCCGTTCTTCTTCTTCACTACCACCAGGTTAGAGATCCAACATGGGTATATGCATTCCATGATTAGGCCGTTCTCCAGTAGCATCTCTACCTCCTTGTTGATCGCCCTATTTTTCCCTTGCACGAACCTTCAGGGTCTCTGCCTGACCGAAGGGAAATTGGGATCTATGTTCAACTGGTGACAGGCGTGCGCGGGGTAATTCCAGGCATGTCGTCGTGGAACCAAGCAAAGAAGTCTTGGTTCTGCTTCAGGAATCCCAACAGCTCGTTCTTTTCCTCTTCAGCCAACAGGGCCCTGATTAATATTACCTTCATCGGCTCTGCCTCTTTCAAAGGGACTGCCACCAGCTCCTCAATCGTAGATTCTGGTTCGTCAGACTCCTTCTCGATCTATTTCATATACGCTGGCAGGCGGTCCTTTGATTGCTATTCGTCCCCCGTCAGGGCGCTCGTACTCGCATCGGGTCCCTTCAGGGCTATTGAAAAATATTTCCTCGCAGAGGCTTGGTTTCCTTTGATGTCTACCGTATAGGTACCATCATCTGATAGACATCTTAAGACCTGGTGGAGGGTGGAGCTGACTCCATGCATGGCATGGATCTATCCTCTCCCCATGATGACGTTGAAGGAGGATGGGCAATCGATAACGATGAAGTCCACGTCCAAGCATCTCTCCACTGCGCAGACCTTCAAGGTCACAATGCCTAAGGGGCGACCTTTGTACTATCAAAAGTGAACAGCGACTGACAGGTCGGCCTGAGCGTGTTTCGATTCAGGCTTATGTTCTCCAATGTGCTGAGGAACAAGATATCGATTCTACTTCCACTGTCGATCAGGACCCTTCCAACCAATGCGCAGTCAATCTGTAGCTTAATTACCAGGGGGTAATCGTGAGCCAGGCGCACCATGGTAAAATCTTGTTGGGTGAAGGCGATGGGGGCGGCAGAGGCGTAGCTTTCACCCACCCTTAAATGGTTGACGGAATGTCCCATCCCCCTCAGGCGCTTCACCCTCTCTTTTGTTTTTCTTAGGCACTTTTCCTTCTCCTCTTGACCCTAGGTCTACTCGGGTCTGCCGACGATGGTCGGCACTATCCTCAGGGCCTGGTCTCCTGACCCGGAGGCCTGGGTCTGCTTGCCTTTTTCGGGCCTAGTGGCATCTTTCTATGGCTGGATTCCGCTGGTCTTTACATACTGGTTAAATTTGCCGGCATGAATCGCCATCATAGCCTGCGCGTAGAGGTTGCAGCAGTTGATAGTATCATGTCCGTGATCTTTGTGAAATTGGCAGTACCTGTTCTTGTTTTTCATGTGCTCAGGAACACCAGATTTGGGTAGGTCTTTGAATATGCCCCTGTCCTTGCTTTTGAGGTAGATCACATTGATCGGCATGTTGAGCTCGTACTTCAGCAGTGGGTCATAGGACACCTTCCTCCTCTTGCCGCCTTCTTGACCGCCTTGTGTGGGGGCTTCCTGTTTCGGAATCGGCCCTCGGTCTGGCGTGGGCCTCTTTACCCCTTGCGGAACTGGGGTTTGCACCGGCACTGTTGTTATCGCAGGGAATGCCTTGGGTGTTTTCTAGCAGCTTTCCAGCACCCTAAATACCCCTTCCGATTTGGCCTGGACATCTGCCATATAGTACGAAAGGTTCAAGAGCAGGTGATCCGAAAGCATCGATCCTTACTGCAGGCCCCTAACGAACGAGCTTGCAGCTTGGACAGAATCAGCGTTGTGCACTAGGGACATCACCTCCAGGAAATGCGACAGATATTCTTTCGGAGACTCGTTTATAGTTTGTTCTAGCTGGCCAAGGTCTCGTATGGTTTTCTATTGCCTCCGGGCACCCGCGTACTACTTCAAGAAAAGTTTGCAGAAATCTTAAAACTCGTTTATAGATTTCTCTGGGAGCTGTCTGAACCATAATAGGGCTAGTCTTGCCAGGGTTATGGAGAAGACCTTGTAGGTTACAGCTTCGTCCCTAGTTTCCAAGGCCATCTTCTGCTGAAAATGATATATGTGATCGAGGGGGTTGGTTTTCCCCTCGAACGGCCTGAAGGTTGGAGTAGTGAAGTCTCTCGGCTTGGGCTCTATCTGGATCCAATCAGCAAAGGCTGTCCGGCCAATCCCTCACATAGTTTGCTCAGCCAGGTCATCGGGGGTCTGGCTGTGATGGGCCCTAAGCCTCTTACTCAACTCTGCCATCATTTCTTGCTTCCAGTTGGGAAGCACACCTTCAAGGCTTTCTTGGTGTCTTCTGTCCACTACTGCTCTGGCTCGGAATGGCCTTGTCTGGCTTTGTTGCTCTCCCTACATCCGTGTTCGGGATGGGGCGGGCATTTACCTCAGCGGTTGGCCCCAGACTCTTGTTGGACTTCTGCGTCCAAATCTTCCCTTCGCTCGCTCCTGGCTTCACTTGCCAGCAGCCCCTCTAGGCGGGCGTTATTCATGCGCACCTCTGCGACTTCTTCTTTTAAACCCATGATAGCCTTGTGGGCAATCTCTGCCTTCCAACTTGCTTCTACCATTGTGGCGAGCATCTAGTCCAGCTTTTGCTCCAATCCAGGTTGCGCTCCCCGGGAGCTTCCTTCGGCGTCGGGTGGATTCTCGTTAGTATCGGGACGTGTGCTTCTGGTTGTCATTCTTGAAGGTGCCATCTTCCAATGTTATATGGCTTCTTGTTCGGGGAGAGTGTGATCATGAGACTCCGACTCTTCCTCTCGCACTCAAAGAAACAAAATGGATTCCCACAGATGGCGCCAAACTGTTGGAGCAGTTTCCACCAGCTATCCATGTGTTGCTGAACCGCTGATGTTGTTTCTTCCAACTGTCTTCGTAACCTAGCTATCTTGAAGTGCTCCTGGCTTTGGGCAGGGTCGGAGAGGCGAGAGTGGTGTGATGCCCAAGATTCTCACATACATAATAAGCTAATAATAAATATATTCATATTGCATAATAGACATATCAAGCAACTAGTATCAATTTCATAGTAAATTACTCATTCTGATTATTAAATGATCTGTATTATTGTACTAATATTTGTGGAAGGGCTCCCATGTAGTGTAAAGGTTCAGTACCCTCAGAGAGAGAGAGAGAGCTTGGTGTGTGAAAGAGACAAAGAATATATTTGTGAATAGTAATACTATACGAACATGCATTAAAATCATATCTGTTGATAACTTGGTCAAATAGTAGCTTTTCGGTAAAATACTTTTTTCACGCTTTTCGGAGCAAACTGACTTTGCGTTTAATATGTCAAATAGCTTGTATTTAATATGTAGAAACAATTTCTAGCATTTTCCAAAATATTGGTTTCAGGTAAACACAAGGTGGCAGTTACTGTACTGAACTGTGTATAATTACACTATGCTTGTGCACTCTAATAATTAGACATTAATACTTTGTTTGCATTATTAATTGGAGTCTAATTGATTTATTTTTATGTTTAATGATTGGTTATGGGGCTAGGTTTCACTAGATTACAATAAGATTGGCCATATGGAATTATAGGTCAAAGTATGACTAGTTTTCACCTCTTAAGCTAGGTTTCACCATTTTGGTCTATACTTGGGTGTATAGGATGGATCAGTAATGTGCTGAATATGCTAAGGATGTTTTAGAGCTGGACACAAGGAAAGTAAGGTGCAAAATTCCCAAAATACCTCTTAGAACTTAAGTTATGCTATTTCTTAGTTATTAAGTATCACTTTTGGACCAAATCTGGTAACTTTCTTCTCCTTTCTCTCCAGCCATGACTGAAACTCTCCCACTCATTTTTATACTTCTCTCAGCTTTTATTAACCATTTTCAAGAGTTTCCAAGTAGTAGAACTCAATTTGGAGCTCAAGAAAGCAAGATAGATCCAAACTAGTCAAGGTAATTCTACTAATTCTCCTTCCTAGGTTTTGTTTTATTAATTCAATTCTCCACTTGATACCACTTAAATAATGATTTCTCTAGGTCCTATTGAGTCCTAAGATCAATTTCTAAGCCATAGAAATCAGTTTTGTGGAAGAAGAAGGCAAGAGATTCAACAAAGGTTCAAACTAGTCAAGCTGAGGTTTTTATGGAATTTGGAATTGGTAATTTAATTCTATTGCATTAACCCTAAAATCAAAGCTTTTATTTGATGAATAAAGGTCCTAGAAAACCTTATATATGGTTGAAAACATAGAATTTAAGTGGAAGATTAAAGTTAGACTTAAAGCCCCAAAGTTTGCTATTTGTGGATTCAAGTGTTTTCATTGTTGGAATAAGTTGTCTACACTTGTAATTTGATTTCATTACTTGGAATGTATAAGACATTGATCCTTTTATGTAGATTAAACCTATTTACTGGCTGGTTATGATGATATAAAAGTGTATATGTGGTTTTAAACTTTGTTTAAACTGAAAGAAATTCAAGTGCACCTAAGTTATTCTAAATGATCCTCTTTGAGGTGTATATGTGGGAATTGGCTTGTGAATTGTTATTGCAGATCTTAAACCATGATTTTAATCATGTGGGAATGTCCTAAAAATAGGGGAGGTACTGTCCAAATATTTTAAAAACCAAATGGTACTATTTAGAAGCAAATGGACTAGTTTTTATGAAAGTATGTACCATTTTGGTTCATTTTGTGATTAGATTTTCTGATTTTGTGAAAGTTGTGATTTATGCTTGTGGTTGCTTTCTTTAAGCATTTTACATTATAGTAATCATTCTAGTAATGAAATTGATATCAGGTCTTCTACATACCTTACCACTGAGGATATTGACCCTTTTCACTATCTTTTCTGTCAGACATAAGGTAAGTAATGTTACACCTGCAATGTAAGAAATTCTTTATTTACTATGAATGTAAAATATTTGGATATGTGTATGTACGTATCTGTTAGTTAGTCTTGCGTGAGACATTAATGCATGGTGTATTTGTATTACCCGACGAGTATTGGTGAATAGGGTGTGGCGGGCCAGTGCCCAAATATATGATATGGTTCTTTCGGGAACACTTTGGTTCCTTCGGGAACACTCTGGTCCTTTCGGGGACACTATGGTTCCTTCGGGAACACTCTTACGGTGGTATGGGGTGGACCTCTGCTATACACAGAGGGAATTTTTGGGGCTCGAGACCTCTATATAGCTCGTGATATGTTATATGTTCTCTGAGTGGCTAAGTATGCAATTCACGGTCTTATCAGGCAATATACTATACATAGGGATCCTAACCATATGACCATTTGTTTCATGTTATATGTACTCTGCATCTGCATACGTTACTTACTGAGTTTTATACTCATTAATATTCTTACATTGCAGAATGTACGAATGATATGTGAGTTAGAGGATGAGCGCTGACTTTCTGAACGCGGCTTGTGTATATAAGCATTTCGACGCTGTGGTTTTCTGATAGACGATTTTGTAATTATTGAGTGTGTATACATTATGCATATTTTTATGAGATGCCCACTTACCGAGGGTGTATATATGTATACATTAGAGTATGTATAATTATGAGTCGAAATTTCCTTTCTCCTTCTAAAAATTTTTAATTTTCCCCGATTTTATCTGTTCTAAGTCGAGTAGTGTCTCCTGATCTCACTAAATATTTATACAAATACCCTTATGTACGTGTCTGGGATGGGGGGGTGTTACAATTGGTATCAGAGCTTACGTTTTAAAATGATTCTGAAGACTACTTATATATACACGTCGGGAAGGAAAGGAAGCCTCACTTCTCTGTAAGTGTTTGATATGCATTTTGATATCTGTTTAAATTTTTTTTATTTGCATTCATATTCTAGTGATGATTATTATTGGCTATAATTGGAACTATGGAATCTGGGTGTAAGGATATCAGTATGGTGACTACTCGGGGTCAAGATAATTTTGAGAGGGGTGCATCTTCTTCACAGGGTGGTAATCAGGTTGAACAGTTGGCTTCTTTGATACAAAATAATTTGGAGCAACGTATGAGACAAGAAAATAAACCTAACCCTCCACCACCACCACCTCAACATAGGCAAGATGCTAGTGAAAGTGCTGGGGAAAGATTCAGGATACTCCAGCCTCCAACCTTTTATGGTGGATGATAAAGAGTTATTTGCAGACTTAATTGTGTTTGAAATGGATGACTATGAAATCATTTTGGGTATGGATTGGCTGTCAAAGTATTTTGCTAAGATTGACTGTAAAAACAAAATGGTAACATTTCATCCTCCTAATACTGATCAGTTCACAGTTATGGGTACTCAGTATAAAACCAAGTTTCCTTTGATCTCAGCCATGAAAGCTCAGAAATTGTTAGGGAAAGATGGCACTATGTGATTGTGTATTGACTATAGAGAACTTAACAAAGTGACTATTAAAAATAAGTATCCCTTGCCTCGTATCGATGATTTATTTGATCAATTACAGAGTGCTTCTACATTTTCTAAGATTGATTTGAGGTCTGGTTACCATCAGTTAAGAGTCAGAGAAGAAGATATTCTGAAGACTGCTTTTAGGACTCGTTATGGCCATTATGAATTTTTGGTGATGCCATTTGGCCTGACCAAAGCTCCAGCAGGACCTTATGAATAGGATATTTAAGGAATTCCTAGATAAGTTTATTATTGTGTTCATCGACGACATTTTAGTATACTCATGATCTAGAGAAGAGCATATAGGACATTTGAGAACTACACTTCAGATATTGAAAGAGAATGAGTTATATGCTAAATTCAAGAAATGCAAGTTTTGGTTAGAAAAAGTGTCATTCCTTG
>JXTB01000308.1:72707-83945 GCA_002914805.1 Parasponia andersonii | reverse complement strand
AATATTCTTACATTGCAGAAGGTACGGATGATATGTGAGTTAGAGGAGGAGCGCTGACTTTCTGACCGCGGCTTGTGTATATTAGCATTTTGACGCTGTGGTTTTTTGATAGACGATTTTGTACTTATTTTGTGTGTGTACATTATGTAACTTTCATGAGAGGCCCACTTACCGAGGGTGTATATATGTATACATTAGAGTATGTATAATTATGAGTGGAAATTTCTTTTTTCCTTCTAAAAAGTTTTAATTTTCCCCGATTTTATCAGTTCTAAGTCGAGTAGTGTCTCCCGATCTCACTAAATATTTATACAAATACCCTTACTTACGTGCGTGGGATGGGGAGTGTTACAAAAATGGTCTTTTGACAAAAATAAAAAAATCAGATTACATATATTTCCCTTCTCTCTCCTCCCTCTCGTTTCATCCCACCCCAGATCTCTCTCTCTCTCTCTCTCTTTCTCTCCCTCGTCTATCTCTCTCTCTCGGCCAAAGGAAGCCACGCCGCCACCCCGCCACCGTCCGAGCTGCCCACTGACCGGCGTCGACTCACCGACCTACCACGCACCTCCGCCGGTCATCAGCAGCTACCGCTAGCCACCGGTTCGCCGGAAAACTCCATAAAAGCCGTTTTGACCGATTTCGGATTTTTGGCCGCCGGCGAAGATTCCGGCATCCATTCAAATCCAAACCAGTCCCGTTGGATTCATATCATCGCAAGGATCATCAAGTATCTCAACCCCTACTGTCCGGAACAAAAATTACCTTTATTGAGTATTTTGAGTGTTTGAATTTTAGTTTTCGATCCGGCCGTTGGATTGTCTTTTTGACTGCATTTTTGGAATGTACTCAGAAAATGGAGAAGTTTGATATATATATTGTATGGTTTGGTGATCGGCACGAAAATCGAAATTGGACGGTCAAGATTTTGTCTCTTTTTGCTTGCCACCAGTCCGGTGTGGGCGCGGACCCGAATTGGACAAGTTATATGTCTAACCTAGCTATTTTGGGTGCTAGGATTTCAGTGAAAAAGTCCGTTTGTGGAATTGAAGCTCCAGTGAGAAAGTTGGTTTTTCGCAAGAGGACGATCGAGGGCTTGGAATTAGTTCCCGACCCTCCGGGTGATTGTCAACGACACCATAAGGACTCAATAGCGTGGTGTCACTATTCTGTTGAGGTAGGGGTTTAGTTACCTTCGTTTTATAACCTTTTTGATTTAAAACTTATTTTCTACAGCATATAAGAACAAGTATATTTTTAATGATTTGAATTATATGTGATAGAATCTGGTTATACGATATAAACTGTACTGCTCTAGGAATTTGCTGTGTGTAGGTTATTTTGGGTATATCAAAAATAGGGCCGTTATGCTGTCCATTTTTCTATAAAACCCTATTATGCATGTTTTACTGAAAAACTAGAGTACAGTAGTTTTTACACATCAGTTCTGTATTTCACATGTCATAGGATCATACATGAGCACCGTGTTTGCATCGTGAGTTTTACAGTGTGGCGCCGCTTACACTTCAGTTCTGTATTGCACGTGTCATAGGATCATACATGAGCACCGTGTTAGCATCGTGAGTTTTACAGTGTGGCGCCGCGTGCCCCACCATCGGTGAAAGTTCGTAAACTCGTGCGAGGTCTTGTTACTTCTGATTACTTCCCTATTTGGCAGGTGTAGGCAATTCGGTTGCCCCTCTAGGTTTGGTAGGCAACACATAAGTGTCCCCTCCGGGTATGGGCTTAGGTATCAGGCAGGCTGTTAGGTACACTTAGTGCCATCCTGGGTTTCCACAGATGAGAGGATGTGAACTCATGCGTATAGGTTGATTTATGTCATGTGCATATGGATTGATGGTTTTGATTACAATGTTTTATATATATTGGCTCCCGGTTTGGATTATATATATATGCGTGAGTGTATGTTTTGAATTTTAACTAACCATGCAGGAAATTCCCATCACTGAACTGTTTTTCCCCGAGGTAACTATTTTCCTACTGGGCATTGTATGCTCACCCCCTACCTTCCTCCTCAGGTGATGTCCAGTACGATCTTGGTGATTAAGAAGAGTAAAAGGTCATCCTGATTGCATTTGTTTCTTGGTAATGCTAGGAATTATTGTCGTAGTATTTGGACTATTTGGATTTTGTGTTAGCATTGAACCAAGATTATTGCTTTCTATTTTGTCTGCAAACTTATGTATGCCATTCTGGTGTTTGACTTTTTGGTGGATAATGATGATGCTGGATTTTTTTATTTAATTTCACGTTTATAAGTAATTGTTCAATCTATGTTTTGATGGTATATACGAACTGTGGGAGTGGTTCACGAGATGTAATTCTAATTCCTTTACTTAAATGGACCGTTTTTATAAAAATTAGAACTTTTGACACTTTTCAAATAAATTAAGGAATTTCCCACCTTTGTGAAATTCCCCTTCTGCCACTAGCCCGGGTTTTGGGTCGTGACAGAAATTTTTCATATCAGAGCTTTGAGTTTAACAGCTCGGACGTATCACCATTAAACTAGATTGAAGTTGTTTTTATGACAAGCATTCATCATTATCGCACTAACAGTTTGGCATATCATTTCAGACTTTTAAGGATGCCTCCTAGATGAGTTCCGAGGCACCAGCCGGATGCCGAACCTCCTCGTCCGGATTTCACTCATCTGATCGAGGCAATGCAGCAAGCATTCGTCCAGATAAGCAATCTAGACTATCAGCCTTCAGCTCCGAGGGAACGTCAGTTGGATCAGGCTGATCACCTTCAACGGTTCAAGCATCTTCAGCCAGGGTAGTTTGATGGTAGACCAGAAACTTTCACGGCAATTGCTTGGTTGCGTAAGATAGAGAGACACTTTCGAGCCCTAGGTACTCCGGTTGAGTTTTAGGCTGATGGGGAGTGCCATTCATTGGTGGGAAACAGTGGAATAGATGCAAGATGTAGTAGGCTTGACTTGGGAATACTTTGAACGGATTTTCAAGGCTCAGTATGCCAATGAGGATCAATAGGATGAAGTTGTGAACCGATTTGAGATATTGACCCAAGGTAACAGAACAGTGAATGAGTACCTGATAGAGTTCACTGAGTTGGCAAGTGTTGCTCTTGGACCATGTACGAGTGAGAAGTACCGAGTTGCAAAGTTCAGGAGTCGTGTGAATCGGAATTTTTTCAACAGGATCGGCACTCAAACTTTCCATACTCTTCCTGAGATTGCAGTGGCTGCCCAGCGAGCAGAGGCCATCGAAGAAAGTTTGGATTCCAGGAGGAACCAACGGAGATGAAATGATAGGAAAGCCATCAGAAGGAACCAGGGGTAGTGGTTAGCCCACGATACTCCGAGCAGTAGGAGCTCAAATAGTAGTGGTTCTTCTGGGGGGGCAGAGGTAGTCCGTACGGAGGATGTTTTGTTTGTGGCTAACAGGGTCATCGGAAGAAGGAGTGTCCCAACCGTCTGCAGAAATCTCCTCTTTCTCAGGGAGGACCGCTGAGGAGCCAGTCAGGTTCTGCTTCTTATTAGAGCACTCAGGCAAGGCCGCAACAGTCACAGGGTGATTCGCAGGCTTTTACTTCCCCTCAGCCTTATCAGCATTAGTACCGCCCTCAGGGTTTTACTCAGAACTTTCAGACTCCTTAGGCCTCAGGGATTCAGGGTAGGCATGGATATGGCAGTAGTGGTTCAGGATCCAGCAACAGCCGTCCTAGCCAGGGAAAAGGCCACAAAGGGAAAGGAAAGCTGACTGGCCAAGCCTATGCTTTTACTGGGGCAGACGACACTCAGGATCGCACCGGCCGAGGTGTTGTTGACGGTATGATCCTTCTTTCACACTCTTGGGCACATGTTTTGTTTGATACTGGTGCATCCCATTCATTCATATCCTTATTGTTTGCTTAACTGTTGGGGTTGAAATTTTCTAATTTTGATTATGTATTGTCGTTGGGTACAACTTTGTGAGGAATGGTCGATGTGTCTAGTGTGTGTAAGTCTTGTCGGGTTGTGATTGGTGATAGGAAGCTTCTTGTTGATTTGATTATGTTGCCAATGAGACAGTATGACATGATACTCGGTATGGATTGGTTGTCGAAGTATCAAGCCATTGTGGACTGTCATAAGAAGTGGGTGACTCTTTTTCCTAGTGATAGACATCCTATTGTCTATCAGGCTGGGATGAGTCCATTGAAGCCTAGTCCTGTTTTGAAAGCGTGCATGGGTGGAAGAAAGAAACTTGAGTGTTATGGGGACTTGTTTGCCATGGATGGTAAGGTGAGGATAGACAATCAAGACCTATGGATTCCGGTGGTGTATGAGTAATTGGAGGTGTTTCCTGAGGACTTACCGGGGTTACCACCTGATAGGGAGATCGAGTTCTGTATTGAACTAGTTTCTAGAGCTCAGCTAGTTTCTATTCCAGCCTATCGCATGGCACCTGCTGAGGTGGAAGAATTAAGAGAATAGTTGGATGATTTGCTTTCCAAGGGCTTTATTCACAGTAGCACTTCTCCTTGGGGTGCTCCTGTTTTGTTTACGAAGAAAGCTGATGGTTCGTTGAGACTTTGTGTGGATTATCGGAAGTTGAACCAGTTGACAATGAAGAACAAGTATCTTTTGCCAATGATAGATGAGTTGTTTGATCAACTCGGTGGTTCAAGGTTCTTCTCTAAGATCGATTTGAGATCCGGTTATCATCAGTGGAAGATAAGGGAGGATGATATATCGAAGACAGCATTCAGAACCCGATATGGTCACTTTGAGTTTCTGGTGATGCCATTTGGTTTAATGAATGCACCCACAGCTTTTATGGATCTTATGAATCGGATTTTCAGGCCATTTTTGGATCATTTTGTGGTTGTGTTCATTGATGATATCCTGGTGTATTCCAAGACTCGAGAAGAGCATACCGAACATCTGAGGATAATACTCAAGACCTTGAGAGATCATCAGTTGTACGCCAAGAAATAGAAGTGTGACTTTTGGATATCAGAAGTGAAGTTCTTGGGTCATGTGATTTCTCACCGAGGTATTTCAGTCGATCCCACAAAGATCGAAGCTGTTCTGGAGTGGGAAAGATCGAGAAATGTGACGGAGGTACGTAGTTTTCTTGGATTGGTAGGCTACTACCATCGTTTTGTGCAAGATTTCTTAAGAATTCCTTTGCCTTTGACGAAGTTGACCACGAAGGACGTCAAGTTTGTTTGGGATCACAAAAGTGAAGAAGCTTTTGTCAGACAGAGTTTAACCGCTGCACCTGTTCTTACTGTTCCTGACAGTAACGAACCTTATGTGATGTATACCGATGCTTCAAAGATGGGTTTGGGATGTGTCTTGATGCAGAATGGTCGAGTTGTGGCTTATGCTTCTCGTCAGTTGAAGCCACATGAAATGAACTATCCCACCCATGATCTGGAACTCGCAGCAGTGATCTTTGCCTTGAAGATTTGGCGATGTTACTTGTATGGTGTGAAGTTCGACATATTCTCTGATCATAAGAGTTTGAAGTATCTCTTTACCCAGAAGGATTTGAACTTGAGACAGCGAAGATGGGTTGAGTATATAGAGGATTATGACTTTGACCTACAATACCATCCTGGTAAGGCCAATGTTGAAGCCGACGCACTGAGTAGGAAGCCTCGTAGTGCACTAGCTGCACTAGTGTTTGAAGATTGGAAAAACTCAGTTGCGATTGGTGATTACAACTTGCAGTACTTCGAGAATGAAGGTGTTGCTTACCTGAGCAACATTGTGATTTCACCATCTCTTCTCCAGACTGTCCAGCAGAGTCAGTGGCAAGACAGGGAGTTGAGGACAACCTGGAACCGACTTCAAAATGGTGAACAGTTAGATGGTTGGAGCACTAACAGGGAAGGGTTGTTACGTTTCAATGGGAAGTTGGCTGTAGCTAATGACCCTAATCTTCGAGAAACCATTCTAATAGAGGCTCACAAATCAAGGTTCGCAGTACATCCAGGTAGTACCAAGATGTACTGGGACTTGAAACGGTAGTATTGGTGGAAAGGAATAAAGAAGGATGTAGCTACTTTTGTGGCTAAGTGTTTGACTTGTCAGCAAGTCAAGGCTAAACACCAGAGATTAGCTGGATTACTTCAGCCGTTACCCATTTCGGAGTGAAAATGGGACAAGATCACAATGGACTTCGTGACTAATTTGCCAAAGACCTTGAGAAAGAACGACGCAGTTAGGGTGATAGTCGATCGATTAACAAAGAGTGTTCACTTTATACCGATCCGGATGGACTACTCTCTTACTAAGCTCAGTAGACTATATATGGAGAACATCATACGCTTACATGGTGTGCTTTCAAGCATAGTATCTAACAGAGATCCAAGGTTCACTTTTAAGTTTTGGAGAGCCTTGCAGAAAGCGTTTGGTATGCAGTTGGATATCAGTATAGCTCACCATCCTGAGACAGATGGTCAGTCTGAAAGGACCATTCAGATTCTTGAGGACATGCTACATTGTTGCATACTGGATTTCGGTAGGAACTGGGATGATCATCTTCCTTTGGTGGAATTTGCTTATAATAACAGTTACCAGACCAGTGTGAGTGTGGCTCTATATGAAGTGTTATATGGGAGGCCATATAGATTGCCTTTATGTTGGGCAGAACCAGAAGAGCATGTTACTCTTGGACCTGAACTGATTGAGGAGACTACTGAGAAGATCAAGGATATCCAAGAGAGACTCAAAGAGATTCAGAGTCGCCAGAAGAGTTATGCTGACCCGAAGAGGTGTGAGATAGAGTTCGATACTGATGATTTTGTATTCTTAAAAGTGACTCCAAGGCGAGGTGTTACAAGATTTGGAGTTAAGGGTAAGTTTGCTCCAAGGTATATTGGTCCCTTTGAGATCACAGAGAGAATTTGACCAGTGGCATATCACTTGAATCTACCTACACAATTAGGTCATGTGTAGAATGTGTTTCACGTGTCGATGTTGAAAAACTACACATCGGACCCATCTTATGTTGTTCAGTACGTGCATGTACCGATCTAAGAGGATATATCCTATGAAGAGCAGCCTATTCGTTTGTTGGCTAGAGAGTTGAAAGTACTTCGCAACAGAGAGATACCACTTGTCAAGGTACTTTGGGAACATCACAAAGAGGACGAGACTACTTGGGAACTCGAAATGGAGATGTGCAAGAAGTACCCTCATTTGTTTAACTTTCAGTTAGAAGTTGTATTGTGATGTGAACCTTGACTTGTATTTTGAATTTCGAGACGAAATTCTTATAAGGAGGGGAGAATGTAAAAATCCATTTTTTTAAAGGGCAAAATGGTCTTTTGACAAGAAAAAAAATCATATTACATATATTTCCCTTCTCTCTCCTCCCTCTCGTTTCATCCCCCCTAGATCTCTCTCTCTCTCTCTCTCTTTCTCTCCCTCGTCTCTCTCTCTCTCTCGGCCAAAGGAAGCCATGCCACTGCCCCACCACTGTCTGGGCCACCCACCGACTGGCGTCGACTCGCAGAGCTACCATGCACCTCCACTGGTCATCAGCAGCTGCCGCCGGCCACCGCTTCATCGAAAAAACTCCATAAAAGCCGTTTTGAACCATTTCGGATTTTTGGCCGCCGGCGAAGATTCTGGCGTCCATTCGACTCCAAACGGTCCCATTGGATTCGTATCATCGCAAGAATCATGAAGGTATATATATATCAACCCCAAACTGTCTTGATCAAAAATTGCTATTTTTGAGTATTTTGAGTTTTTGAATTTTAGTTTTCGATCTGGCTGTTGGATTGTGTTTTTGATTACATTTTTGGAATGTACTCGGAAAATGGAGAAGTTTGATATATATATATATATATTGTATGGTTTGGTGATCGGCAAGAAAATCAAAATCGGACAGTCAAGATTTTGTCTCGTTTTGCGTGCCACCGGTCCGGTATGGGCCCGGACCCAAATTGGACAAGTTATATGTATAACCTAGCTATTTTGGGTGCTAGGAATTTAGTGAAGAGGTCCGTTTGTGGAATTGAAGCTCCGGTGAGAAAGTTAGTTTTTCGCAAGAGGACGATCGAGGAATTGGAATTGGTTCTCAACCCTCTGGGCGATCGTCAATGACACCTTAAGGATTCAATAGCTTGGTGTCGCTATTCTGTTGAGGTAGAGGTTTAGTTACCTTCGTTTTATACCCTTTTTTGAGTTAAAACTTATTTTCTGCAGCATATAAGAACAAGTGTATTTTTAATGATTTTAATTATATGTGATGGAATCTGATTATACGATATATAATGTACTGCTCTGAGAATTTGCTGTGTGCAGGTTATTTTGGGTATATCAAAAATAGGGCCGTTATGCTGCCCGTTTTTCTATAAAACCCTATTATGCATATTTTACTGAAAAACCAGAGTACAGTAGTTTTTATACTTCAGTTCTGTATTGCACGTGTCATATCATACATGAGCACCATGTTAGCATCGTGGGTTTTACAGTGTGGCGCCACATGCCCCACTCTCGGTGAAAGTCCGTAAACTCGCTCGAGGTCTTGTTACTTCTGATTTCCTCCCCATTTTGCAGGTGTAGGCAATTCGGTTGCCCCTCCAGGTTTGGTAGGCATCACATGGGTGTCCCATCTGGGTATGGGCTTAGGTATCAGGCAGGCTATTAGGTACACTTAGTGCCATCATCTTGGATTTCCACAGATAAGAGGATGTGAGCTCATGGGTATAGGTTGATTTGTGTCATGTGCATATGGATTGATGGTTTTGATTACATTATTTTATATATATTAGCTCCCGGTTTGGATTATATATATATATATATATATATATATATATGTGAGTGTATGTTTTGGATTTGAACTAACCATGCAGGAGATTCCCATCACTGAACTGTTTTTCCCAGAGGTAACTATTTTCCTACTGGGCATTGTATGCTCACTCCCCCTACCTTCCTCCTCAGGTGGTGTTCAGTGCGATCTTGGTGATCAAGAGGAGTAAGAGGTCATCCTGATTGCAGTTCGTCTCTTGGTAATGCTAGGAATTGTTGTCGTAGTCTTTGGACTATTTGGATTTTGTGTTAGCATTGAACCAAGATTACTGCTTTCTATTTTGTCTGCAAACTTATGTATGTCATTCTGGTGTTTGACTTTTTAGCGGATGATGATGATGCTGGGTTTTGTATTTAATTTTATGTTTTTAAGTAATTGTTCAATCTATGTTTGATGGTGTATACAAACTGTGGGAGTGGTTCACGGGTGAAATTCCAATTGCTTTACTTAAATAGACCGTTTTTATAAAAATTAGAACTTCTTCCACCTTTGTGAAATTTCCCTTTTGCCACTAGCCCGGGTTTTGGGTCGTGACACATTTAGTTCTTCACTTAGATAGTCCTTGCACAAATTTCATCTTCATTTCTCATCGTGTTCCTAAAAAAGAACCAAAGGGAAGAGAAATAAATAATTTTTGGTCATGAAAAATAACATAGAAGTTTCTTATATAAGTAAGACGAGAGAACATAGAAGAGATTCACTTATATATCATTGTATATGAATGTGTTTTCTCTTTTCTCTTTGTCCTATTAATTTTCTGCTAGCCAAATCGCTTTCTATTTTTCTATAAAGGAGTTGTATCAGATGAACCCATTTAGTCTAATCAGTAATCCTAAAAATAATAATAGAAAAAAATTTAATAAAAACAAAACAAGTCTCGGAGAAAAAAGGATAAAAAAGGGGGGAAAAAACTGAAAGAAAGAATGCCAATTTTACCGAGCGGGGTTGTGCACCATAATGCACCAACCCGAATGGCAGAGGTTTTCACTGTTATAAATAGCATGAGATGGGTTTGGGATTAAGTGCCACACATTGACCCTGTATCAATTATATATAAGTTAATTTCTATTTTTTTAAATATAATAATAATTTAACTAGATTGTTTTTTTGTTAAACAAAAAATCCAACATATTAAAGCTTTATTTGAATGTATTTTTAGTTATTTAGGTTTAAAATTGGAATTTTCAATCAATTTAACTTTAATTTTGATTTTTTTCAATGTATTTAGACTTTTAAAGAATTTGAACTAATATAGAATTGTTTAATTAATTCAAGATGATAATACCAAAATGGGACCCGATACACCAATGGAGAAACTGATCCCCGATGGGAATTCTCCAAAATTGCCCAGCAACAAATTAAATGATGAATGATGCGGAGATGGTACAGTAAAATAATAATAGAGACATGAATGGTAAACACAAAACTGGTCCCACTCTGTCCCGTTGATATCCCTACATGACTAAGAGAAGTATAGCAGCACTAGAAATGAAAGAAGATGAAATAATGAGAGCAAAGCTAGTCATAGTTTAAAGAGAAACAGTAGTTAGTGCAGGAGGTGAATTAGTGTTAAGTAGATATGACTTAAAGGTAGGTAAGTTAGTTTTCATTTTAAATTTATTTCAATTCGGAGGTATGATGCATTTTAGGAAGTCTAAAAAATTTTATAATTTAAATTTACTTGAAAATTTAGGGAATCTATTTAAAATTTAGATACTTTTGTTTTAGTAATCTTAAATTGTTAACCTCTCCATTATTAGAACACACTTGAAATTTTATGTAATTAACTTAATTATCTTATATACAAGTTTACCTAAAAAATTCCATTAAATAAAAAATCGAATATTTTATGAAAAAAATTTTTATTTTTATTTTTCAACGGGAGTTTATTATTGAGAATCGGAGATTTTTTATTAAATAGGAACTGGAGTTCTACAGCCAAAAGTAATTCAGAACTTCGTATGCATGTAATATTTCTAAAACTACTTCTTTAGTTTTATATTGATTCCTTTTTTTTGTTTAATTTCTTTATAAAAAATATTATTATTTTTCAAAGAAATTGAATATGTTTTGTACAACTTGTACTTTACCTATCTATTTTTTCTTTATAAGGAAAAAAATAGAAGGGAGAAACGTACTATTGCTGTAAAAACCCGGAATTTTCGAGGGTAATTTGGGCATTTACCAATTTTCCGGATAAAATATTGTGGGGACTAATTTGCAAAAGTTTTGCTCAGATGGACTAAATTGCAAATTTTGGGGGACCAGATTGATAGAGATTTGAAATTTTGGGGACTTATGTGCAATTTTTGAAAAATTGCACAGCCCAATATAAGGGGGCCACGTGGACCTCTCAGCTCACAACTCTCTCTCTCTTCTCTCTCCTCCCTCGCCCGATCTCTCTCTCTCTCTCTCTCGCGCGACCGGCCGAACTCCA
>JXTB01000308.1:36856-69021 GCA_002914805.1 Parasponia andersonii | reverse complement strand
CTTCCTACTGGGCATTTTATGCTCACCCCCTTTTACCTCCCTCCTCAGGTGGTGCTCGGTGCGATCCTGGTGATCAAGAGGACTAAGAAGCCATCCTGATTGCAGTTCGCCTCTTGGTAATGCTAGAAGTTTGAGATCATAGTCTTTGGACTATTTAGATTTTTGTGTTAGCATAGAACCAGGATTACTGCTTTCAAATTGTCTGTAAACTTATGCATGCCTTCCTGTTATTGGATATCTGTGGTGGATGATGATGATGATGATTGGTTTTAAAATTAATTTCATGTTTTTAGGTGATCATTCAATCTAGGTTTAGTGGTGTATACGAACTGTGGGAGTGGTTCACGGGATGGAATTCCAAATGTTTTTATTTAAATGGACTGATTTTATAAAAACTAAAACTTTGACACTTTTCAAATAAATTAAGGAATTTCCCACCAAGTGAAATTCTCCTTTTGCCACTAGCCCGGGTTTTGGGTCGTGACAATTGCTAGTTTCCTTGATTTATTTTCTTAAGAGAACTCCTATTTTAAATTATACATCTCACTGTTTCTACATCCTATAACTATCAGTAAATTTGATTCACAAGAAATGATAATAGTTAATTTGCAGATGATTGATTAACGTCTTTATAATGTCACTGGATCCAAAATTTATTTGCATTTTTCAAATATTACTAAATCTAATTTGGTGTGTTTACAAAATGCTACTAAATCAAAATGTTAGTAACATTTTTGCAAATGCCGCTAAAGATAATCTTAGTGACATTTTTTAAATATTACTAAATCTAAATTTTGAAAGATATGTTTAAAAGATACTGATTTCCTTATCAATTAATGACATTTTTCGCAAACGCCACTAAATATTGTTATTGTGGCATTTTAAAGGTTAATGTGCCTAAATAAAGTGTCAGTTATTCATATTTTCGTTGGAAACTACCAAAAAGTTTCGGCTGTCCCTTTTTACTTTAGTAGCTTATAAATATAAGCTTTCCTATTTAGGGCCAACGTTGCTTGATATCGAAGCACAGAGGTAGAAGAGTCAATTAACTTACGGCTTAATTAGAAGCCACAATTCTAATAAAGATTGCTTCCTGATAACTAATATTGGCCAAGCCTCTTAAACGACCATGACATAATATGATCTCTAGTCCACATTCCGTCAAACCCAAAGGCATGATTAAACCTTTACGTCTTCCCCATGACCATTGATCAACAAAGAGCTATAGTATGAGAATTCGAATCACATGCAACTCTAGGAAATAATTAAGGGACGCCAATCCTCATTATACAAGCCTCTCCAACCTAGACTCTGCAGACATGGCTGATTTATTGTTGCACCATATTTAAACGCTCTCATTGGCCCTCAGATCAATAAGAACAAGATTAAAGGGTAAAAGTGGACCAGCTCTAAGAACTACTCTATAAGAAAAGTAGTATTTAGAAAGACGAAAATATTTCGTATCTATAGCACATCAATTAGAGACAAAAGTTTAAAAGTTTCGTCTCTAAAAGTTTTTAGGGACAAAACTTTCCACAAAATGGATAAAAAAACGAAAGTTTTTTATATTTTCGTATCTAAAAGTTTAGATTCCCTAAATTCGTATATAGAGCAAAGGTAACAAAGATGAAACTTTTTTAAAGATTCGTCTCTATATTTAGATTTTTAGTTGCCAAACTAAGCTTTGATATATCTTTTTATTGATCAGATTTGTAAATGCTTTAGAGACAAAAGTTTCAATCTCGTCTTTATAAATTTTGGAGGGAGTAGCCAAATATTCCTGCTTTCTTTATTGTATTGAGTAAACAAAGTTCGAGTAAGAATTCTAAATTCGAACTAGAGGTTATACTTGTTTATTATATTGAGGTTTAATTTTTTGGTCCTACATTCTGGGTGTTTGATGGTTATTGCTAGAAACTCTATTCCATTCCCATGTTTGTCATTGGAATATTTTATGATCACCTTTGTTGGTTTTTATTTCCCACAGTACTTCTCCATTTTTAAGCCATTGGTTTTAGTCTGGGTGGTCCTACTAATTCCTGATATTGGGTTACTGTTAACTCAAAAATTTGGCCAAAGGAGATGAGAATTTGTCCTTAAGATACTGGATGAAAACAGGCAGAGTGTTAGAACTATATATCTTCTTCATCCATTTTCTTCCTAAAAATGATGATAGTAGTACATAATTACATATAAGATAAAAGTAGAATGATTAAGTATAAAAAATTGTTAGCAAAGTTACAACTCTTGGTATAACACCCTAACTCCCACATCGAGTATGTTCTGGAAAAATTATGGTATTTAAATGATGGTCTATAATTCCAAAAATAATTTTAAGTCAACACTTTTGGGTGAGGCCTAATGGCGTTACATTTGGTATCAAAGCTGACCCAATTCATACCTGTGTGTGCCTTAAAAGGCTGTCACGAGCCAGAATCGTGGTGTGGTGAATGTGAACCCCGTCCATAAAAGTTATATATAAGTTACTAAATGTGGACTCTATAGCGAAAATGCTAGGCCCTTAACGGAGAGAGATTGTAACACCCCAGTGTGTAGGAAACGGACTTATAACTAATTGAAGTGAATACTACGAATCTAGAAAAATCTGAAACTTAAGGTATTTTTAACAAAATATGGCAGTTGATTTTGAGGCTTTATAGAGCTTATCTATGGATTTTATAATAGCATTCTTGGCACTATTAGGATTCCCATGACTTGTAGAACATATTCCCTAAGTTTGGTAATTTTCAGAAAGACGTTAGAATTGTTATGAATCATGAGAAATTGATATTATTAGGAATAGGTATGAGGTTGATTATAAAAGATGCATGGGCAGTAAAGTAATCAATATTTTGGTATAATTAGAGTATGATTTTATTATTGTGATACTTATATATGATTTGTATGATAATAAGTGTTTAAGAGGTTATATTGATTATTTTGGTTAAATAGGCAAAGCGAACAAGATAAATAACTTTTGATCTTTTCTAGTAGTTTTCCTCATCCAAAAGCTAAATGTTTTATTGTTTTATTATTTCTAACAGAATCATGTTCACACGATATTTTCTTTAAAATATGATTTCAAGTAAAATATATTTTGGTAATAAGAGTATTTATTGAAAGAAATCCATTTTATTGAAATAAGGTAATTTTTGTGAAAATAGTATGATTCTATGTTTTATACTAAACTCTGGATCAAGTATATAAATTACTATTGAACATGGTTACAAGAAATTTATTTTGGAATGACTACAATGTTATAATCAGATGAAAGTGAAATTATTTACGAGCCGTTATTGTAAATAAGTGTTTTGAAACTCTTTTCAGTGACTATGCACGTATACCTAATTCACATGGATTATATGTGGATATTACTGACCTAGCTATAAGGTTAAATATAGTAAATTCATGATTCGTACTTGACTACATGAGTTATCTGTAGTATAGTCAGATCTGGCTATAGGGGTCATTTGTGGCAGATTCGAACCCAGCTATAGGAGTTATTTGTGGCAGATTCAGAACTAATCACAAGGGTTAACTGTGGTCAACAAACTGGGGAGAATTATAATTGAAATTATATTTGAAAAGATAAATTTGGAAACTTATTATTTCTTTTTGTCAAATTGTTTACTAAACGCCTTGATTTAAATATTTTAATATTGAAGTCTGAAACCAAATTTGTTCTGAAAAATATTTACTAATAATTTTGGTTTACATATGTTTGATCTAACTAGTTAAGGTTACTGGTTACTTACAGAGCTTCTAGCTCACCTTTTTATTTTTCCCTTTCTGGTTCTAAAAATCATCAGTTAAAAGGTATACCTAAGGGAGAATTTATTTAGTAGTAATTGAGGAGGATGGTTCAAAGAGAGGAATGTCTTTATCTTGATTGAGAAATTATAAAATCTCAGAAGTTTGAGCATCTTGAATTTATTGGATTATAGTTTCTTTTGTATAGTGTTTAGTATGAATATTTGGAGATTTTATAAGAATTGTTGGATTTTATGTTATACATTGGTATTTATTGGAGACTAAATATTCTTAATTATAGTAGTTTATAGAAAGATGCATTGCATGCCTACAGGGCTTTGCTTTATGAATATGTAGTGCACATCCTCCGTATGTGACGTGATATTTGAGAGTGAAAAATGAAATACTAAATTATAAATAGCATTGAACAGGTGACCAAGGATCGATCTTCTTTGGCTTATTTTCAATGTTGTCAATACCATTGAGCAATAGATCTATGAAGTATGAAATTTCTGTTGGCTGTTCTTATTCTGCATTCTTCCAAATTTAATTGATTTTAAAAGGGGAAAAAAAAAAAAGAAAGCACTTTTGATGGTTGTAAAAGAAATTGTTAAATTGTTTGGTGGTTGTAAAAGAAAGAAAATAGTTCTGCTTGATTTTATTTACTTCTTTCTCATTGACTCTCCTTTAAGTTTTCCCTTTTTTATTTGATGGACTCATTTAGCTTTTCTTTAGTTTCTTCTCCATAGTATGATGGCAACGTCTGTCATTTCCATTCTTTTCTTTTTGGCTGTATAATATTGGCATCGTAAGCATTTTCAGACCTTTGAAATTAGTTCTTAGCCATCTCATTATCTTGCTTTAGAAAAAAATTTGTATTTGATAATGGAAAAGAAGAAATCATCCAAGGGATTGATCGAGAGGTGTCTGATCGATTTAGGCAATGGCGTTACAAGCTGTGTAATGTATTTAAGGACGAGGGAGGAGAGAAGGACAATGATGCACCAAAGACTAAAGTTAGAAAAGGTGTGAAGAGGACGGAAGAATGGGAGAAATTATGTGATTATTGGGGGAGTGAAAAACAAAAGGTCAGTACAATATTATTTATAATTAATCATTGTTCATGATATATAATTGACTCTAATTGGTACCATTATTTGTAGAAACGGTCAAAGATCAGTGCTGAGAATAGATCAAAAAAAGAGTATCAAAGTCTTCAAGAGACTAGTTCTTTTTTGTCACAACGATATAAAAAGGGAAACACACATGTACAATTGAATACAATAGGTAGTAATCATTCTGTATATCTTATTTATAAATATTGTTTCAAATGGATCCAATAACAAATGAGCTATCGAGTTTGATTGACTACTTTCTGGACATACACCATAGGTTTCCGATAGGATGGACGAAAGAGGTTGCACATGCTAAACATATAAGTCTATTCTAGTTAATAAATTCTTATTTGACTATCAACAATGGAGTAATTACTGGAAATGAAAAGGAAAGATGGAAACTGAGCAAAACCATTTTTTATTGTAGTATACTGAAGGTAGAGCTAAAGATCTTTCATTTCACTTTTTTATTGTGAAGTATTGAAAGGTGGTGCTAGTAATGTTGATGTTGTTAATGACTTAAC
This sequence comes from Parasponia andersonii, assembly GCA_002914805.1. Taxonomy (NCBI): domain Eukaryota; kingdom Viridiplantae; phylum Streptophyta; class Magnoliopsida; order Rosales; family Cannabaceae; genus Trema; species Trema andersonii. The sequence goes on along the minus strand of JXTB01000308.1, from coordinate 63,632 downwards.
TGAATTAATTTATCTCTCTATTCTTAAATTCTGAAAGTCCTAAATTGCGTAAGTGTCAAGTTGGGTTGGCCAATGATTTTGTATTTATATTTTGTGGTCTTGTACTCATTTACCCATGTAGTTAAATATAGCTTGATGAGAGAAAATTACAAATCTGTATATTCTGCAGGCTGCATATTCCAATGACTAGCATAGTACTGTAAGATATATAGTAGCCAGTGTTATATATCTTTAGTTTGATTGAGAGAAAATTATTCCTCTCATTGTAATCACAAGAATATGGCTGATCAGCTTTGTTGCTTGCTAATTCACTTTCATAAATGTTTCTGGAACTCATATAAACTTTTTAATTATGTCTCCAATGATATATACATAAATGTTGTACTATTATAATTATGCAATGTTGCCCAGCGAGCAATAGGGATTAAAAATTCTCTATTTCACATGCCATTGAGAAATTCCACTACTTGGGTTAAAAATTGATGTACATGTTGGGATGTTTTTTTTTTTCCCTTGCGAATTTTTCGTTGTTCTCTTTCTTTAATTTTAGGTTGAGATGGTTCAGCTTAAGGAATCACAGTCGTAATATTAATCTACGGCGAGTTCGTTCTTTTCTGTCTCAATACACTCCACACAACCAACATTGACTGAGGGGCAGATCATGGTGCATGTACTTAGTTATCAAGATGGAGATTTATTAATTTAGTATTACTTATCTATCTTTGGGAGATTTTTCTTATTAATTAATATATGACTTTTACCATGTTTTGGAGATATTGTTGTATTTCTTTATTATATTCGTAATATTTTTCTTTTTTTTGGTATGTATGACATATTTCACTAGTAGTCTATAAATATTCTTTTAATTAATTTCTTCTATATAAAATATTAGTACAGGATTCCTTAAAAAAAATAATACTAGCTGCAATTTATAGATAAATATATCGATTAGGAAATATTAGAAAATATCAATATGACTTTAAATTGAAATCAATTTAAAATTATTTCAAATGCAAAAAGAAAAAAAATAGTTCGTTAAATTTTTATAGTAATATCGTCCCTAAAACATTTACTGGACAAAATAATCCCTCCACTAGGCAGATACTTAGAGACGGGAAAATACTATTAGAGACGAAATTATTCGTCTCTAAAAATAAAACAATCTAAGATGAAAAAAAATCGTCTCCAAAACATTTAGTTACGATGAAATGGAGACGGGTAATTAACCCATGTTTTTCATCTCTAAATTCTTTTAGAGATGAAAACAAATGATTTAGAGAAAAAAAAAATTTGGTCTCTAAAGACCAATTTTTTTTGTAGTTAGTATTGATCTTTTCTCAATCAAATCTTTCATAATTTAGTAGAGTACTATTAAGATTTTCCCTGAAATTAACCTAGGAAATGGGAAGCAAATAAAAGGAATTGTTTGAAATTGAGCCCATAAATCCGGTCTCTTAGGTACCCGCACGAGGTTGGCCATATTAGCAAGGCATATAACTACTCGTTAGACTTACAAGTTTCAATCTACAATGTAGATCGGATAAGGAAAGATTCAGGAACTTTTATAAATCTTGTCAAAGCCAATACTTCTCAGAAAATTCTCCAAATAACTAAAGTAGCCAATACAAAATAGATACTGAAAAATCAATATACGTACTATTTGTGACTAGTCGAATAGTCGAATTCCAATAGTTTTCTCTAAAGATGTAAGAAAGAAGCTATCTCACAAAACTTTTAATCTCAATGCATCCTTATTACTACCAAATCATCTATTATTAGTACTTGTCAACCCTTCAATAATAGTGCTCCAACTTTGGGTAAAGAAACAACGTATAATGTAAAACCCCATATTTTTAAGGGGTATTTTGGTCATTTTGTTAATTTTTGGATTAATTTACAAAAGTTTTAAGAAGGAGGGACTAAATTGTAATATTTTGAGAGACTAAAATGAGAGAATTTTGAAAAATAAGGGATTGTTGTATAATTTTTTAAAATTAAACAGTCCCCATTAAAATGGTCATGTGACCCTCATTTTTCTTCTTCCTCTCTCTCTCTCTGACATGACCCAAAACCCGGGCCAGTGGCAGAAGGGGAATTTCACAAAGATGGGCAATTCTATGATTTATTTGAAAAGTGTCAAAAGTTCTAGTTTTTATAAAAACGGTCCATTTAAATAAAATAATCAGAATTTCATCTCGTGAACCATTCCCATAGTTCGTATATATCATTAAACATAGACTGAATAATAATTAAAAATCACGAAGTCAAATAAAAGCCCAAGCATCACCATCATCTACAACAAAAGTCAAATACCAGAATGGCATACATAAATTTGTAGACAAAATAGAAAGCAGTAATCTTGGTTTAATACTAATACAAAACCCAAATAGTACAAAGATACGACAACAAACTCCTATCATTACCAAGAGACGAACTGTAATTCAGATGACCTCTTACTCTTCTTGATCACCAAGATCGCACTGGACACCACCTGAGGAGAAAGGTAGGGGGGGTGAGCATAAAATACCTAGTAGGAAAAATAATTACCTCGATCGAAAATATTTTAGTGATGGGGAATTCCTACATGGTTAGTTTAGTCCAAAACATACATATATATATATATAATCTAAACCGGAAATCCATATATATATAAAAAGCAGTGTAATCAAAACCATTGAATTGATATGCACATGACACAAATCAACCCATACCTATGAGCTCAGATCCTCTCATCTGTGGAAACTCAGGATGATGGCACTAAGTATGCCTAATAGCTTGCTTGATACCTAAGCCCATACCCAGAAGGGACACCCGTGTGTCGCCTACCAAACCTGGAGGGGTAACCGAATTGCCTATGCCTGCCAAATGAGGAGGTAATCAGAAGTAACAAAATTCCACGTGAGTTTACGGACTTTCACTGACGGTGGGGCACGCAGCGCTACATTGTAAAACCCACGATGCTAACACGGTGCTCATGTATGATCCTATAACACATGCAATACAAAACTGAAGTGTAAAAACTGCTGTACTCTGGTTTTCCAGTAAAACATGCATAATAGGGTTTTATAGAAAAACGGGCAGTATAACGATCTTATTTTTTATATACCCAAAATAATCTGCACACAGCAAATTCCCAGAGTAGTACAGTATATATCTCATGCAACAAATTCCTATCACAAACATTCGAGAAACCAAAAATCACATTTGTTCTCATATATTGCAGAAAATAAGTTTTATTCAAAAACGATATAAAACAGAGGTAATTGAGTTCCTACCTCTTTCGAATAGTAATACCAAGCTATCCAATCCTCAAGGTGTCGTTTACAATCGCCCGGAGGGTCGGGAACCAATTCCAAGCTCTCGATCGTCCTCTGGCGAAAAGTAAACTTCTCACCGGAGCTTCAATTTCGCAAACGGACCTCTTCAATGAATTCCTAGTACCCAAAATAGCTAGACTAGACATATAATTTATCCAATTCTGGTCCGGGCCCACACCGGACTGGTGGCACACAAAACGAGACAATAGCTCGACCGTCCGATCTCGATTTTCGTGCTGATCACCAAACCACACAATATATATATCAAACTTCTCCATTTTCCGTGTACATTCCAAAAATGCGGTCAAAAACATAATCCAACGGCCGGATCGAAAACTAAAACTATAAACTCAAAATACCCAAAAATGGCAACTTTCAATCTGGACAAAATAGGGTTGAGATATATATACCTTGATGATCGTTGAGACGAGACGAATCCAACGGGACCGGTTGGAGGTCGAATAGTGGCCGGAATCATCATCGGTGACGAAAAAATCGATTCGGCCTCTTTGGAGATTTTCGGCGATGCAGAGGTCGGCGGCAGCTAGCGAGTGGCGGCGGAGCTTCGACGCGGCCTGGCGAGTCAACGCTAGTCAGTGGCGTGGGCGGACGGTGGCTGGCGGCAGCTCGGCAACGTCCTGCGGTGGTGCAACCGAGAGAGCTGAGAGAGAAGAGAGAGAAATCGGGGAAGAAGAGAGAGAAGAGAGAGAAGAGAAATAAGTGAACAGGCCACGTGGCTTGTTTTGAATAGGCTGTACAATTTTTCAAAAATTACACATTATTCCCAAAATTTCAAATCTCTATCAATCTAGTCCCCTCCAAAATTTGTAATTTAGTCCCTTTGTACAAAACTTTTGCAAATTAATCCCCACAATATTATATTCGGAAAATTGGTAAAATGTCCAAATTACCCTCCCAAAATTCGGGTTTTTACACTCTCTCTCTCGTGTTTCAACCGATGGAAGACCGAGGAGCCGTAACCATAACCACAGTCGTTGTCCCACCTACCAACCCATAGGCGAGACTTCGCCATGCTACCAGGGAGCCATGCAGCTCTGGCCCCTCCCATACTGCCGCAGAGACACCCTCGCTAGAAAATGACATTGTTGGCTATGAGAAACTTCAAGGTATATATTTCACGATCTCATTTGCTCTAGTTTGAAAATTACTATTTTTAAGTTATTTTAGCTTGAGTTGAACTTTTTGATCCAACCATTGGATTGTATTTTTGATGTCATTTTTGGAATATACTCAAGAATGGAGAAGATTGATATATATATATATATATTGAGAATGTTTGATAACCAGCACGAAAAATGAAACCAGATAGCTAAGATTTACCTCGTTTTGTATACCACTGGTCTGGTTTTGATCAGGAAATAAATTAGACGAATTATATGTCTAACTTAACTATTTTGGGTACTTAGAATTCAGTGAAGGTTCTGTTTATGGATCTGAAGCTCTATTAAAAAATTGGTTTTTCACAAAAAAATGATCGAGGACTTAGAATTAGTTCCCGAACATCTGAGCGATCGTCCAATGATTCCTTGAGGATCTAATAGCATGGTATCGTTATTGTAGTAAGGTAAGGATTTGGTTACCTCGGTTTTGTATTATTTTTTAATAAAACTTACTTTCTGCAATATATGATGACAAATGTGGTTTTGGAACTATTTAAATATATATGATAGAATTTGATTGTATGATAGATATTATATTGCTTTGGGAATTTTCCTAGTGTAAGTTATTTTTAAGTATATTAAAAATAGGACCATTATGCTGCCTATTTTTCTAGAAAACTCGGTATGCTTATTTCATTGAAAAATCATATCATGATTATTTTGACACTTTAATTCTATATTATATGTGTCATAGGATCATACATGAGCATTGCATTAGTATCGTGAGTTTACACTGTGGTGTTACGTGCCCCACCGTCAGTATAGAGTCTATAAACTAGCACAAGATTTGTTTATTCTGATTACCTCCTCATTTGGCAGGTATGGGCAATTTGATTGGCCCTCCAGGTTTGGTAGGCAACACATGAGTGTTCTCTCTAGGCATGAACTTAGGTATCAGACAGATTGTTAGGTACACTTAGTACTATTATCCTAGGTTAGCATAAATAAGAGGATGTGAACTGATGGGTATGGGTTGATTTTTATTATGTGCATATGAATTGAATAGTTTTGATTATACTACTTTATATATATATATGGATTGCCGATTTGGATTATAAATATGTATGTTTTGGATTTAAACTAACCATGCAAAAATTTTCCATCACTAAAATATATTCTATTGAGATAACTGCTTTCCTATTGGGCATTTCATGCTCACACTCTACTTTCCTTCCATAGGTAGTGTTCAGTGTGACCTTGGCGATCAAGAGGATTAAAAGGCTATTTATGACTGTAGTTCATTATCATGCTAATGCTAGAAGTTTATTGTTTGGATTTTGTATTATTATTGAACTAAGATTACTATGATCTATTAAGTCTATGAACTTATGAATGCCATTCTAGTATTTGATATTTGTTATAGATGATAATAATGCTTGAACTTTAATTCGAATTATGTTTTTCAATTATTATTCGTTCTTTATTTAATGGTATATACGAACTGCGGGAGAGATTCAAGGGATAAAATTCCAAATGTTTATTTAAATGGACTTTTTATAAAACTGAAAATTTTAAGACTTTTAAAAAATAAATCAAGGAATTTTTCATGTTAGTGAAATTCCTCTTCTATCACTGGCCTAATTTTTGTGCCGTGATAGAAAGTATGATATCAAAACTTTAGTTTAATAGCTCGGATGTATCACTATTAAACTAGATCGAAGTTATTTTTATAACAAGAATGCATCATGATCTCACTAATAGCTTGACATGTTATTTCATACTATAAAGGTGCCTTCAAGAAGAGTTCTGAGGCACCAGCCGAATGCTAAACCTTCTCATCATCCAAATTTCACTCATTTGATCGAGGCAATGCGGCATGCATTTGCCCAGAAGAGCAACCTAGACAATCATTCTCTAGTTCTAAGGGAATATCAGTTGGATCAATTTAATCACCTCTAGCAATTCATGCACCTCTAGCTAGGGCAGTATGACGAGAGACTACAACCTCTCATAGTGATTACTTGGTTGCGTGAGATAGAGAGGTATTTTCGTGCCCTTGGTATTCCAGTGGAGTTTTAGGCAATCGTTGCCATTACCCGTCTAACAGGGAGTGCCATTCGCTGGTAGGAGATAGTGGAACAGATGCAAGATATGGTAGGTCTAAACTAGGAAGTCTTTGAATAGATTTTCAAGGCCTAGTATGCCAATAATGAACAATAGTATGAAGTTGTGAACCAGTTTGAGGCTTTGTGTGATGTCCAAGATTCTCATATATACAATAAGCCAATAATAAACATATTCGTATTGTATAATAAACATATCGAGTAATTAGTATCAATTTTATAGTAGATTGCTCATTCTAATTTTTAAATACTTTCGATTTGTATTATTGTACTAATATTTGTTGAAGTGTTCCCATATAGTATAAAGGCTCAGTACCCTCATAGAGAGAAAGTTTGGTGTGTAAAAGGAACAAAGAATATATTCATGAATGCAATATTATGTGTATATGTATAAAAGCCATGTTTGTTAATAACTTGGTCAAATGGTAGTTTTTCTGTAAAATGCATTTTTCACGTTTTTTGGAGCCAAATTCACAGTGCATTTAACATATTAAATCATTTTTATTTAATGTCTAGAACTCATTTCTAGTATTTTCAAAAATGCTTGTTCTAGGTGAGCACAAGGTGACAGTCATTGTATTGAATTGTGTTTAATTATACTAAGCTAGCTTAGATTCAGCTTAATTGCGTAATGTCATTTTTGTGCATTCTAATAATTAAGCATTGATACTATATTTGTATTATTAAATGGAGTCTAATTGACTTATTTTTATGTTTAATAATTAGTTATGGGGCTAGGTTCTACCAGATTACAATAAGATTTGCCATATAGGATCATAAGTCAAAGTATGAATAGATTTCATTCTCTAAGTTAGGTTTCACTGTTTTAGTCTATACTTGAGTGTAAAAGAATAGCCAGCAATGTGGTTAGTAAGCCAAGAGTGATTCAAAGATGGACACATGAAAAGTTAGAGTGTAAAATGCTGAAAATACTTCTTCGAATTTAAGTTACACTTTTTCTTTGCCATTAAGTATTGATTTTGGACTAAATCTCGTCATTTCCTTCCGTATTCTCTCCGGCCATGACTTGAATCACTTCAGCCACAATCTAGGCTTCTCTAAACTCTCCTTAGCTATATTCAAGAGTTTTTAAGTGGTAGAACTCAAGTTGGAGCTCTGGAAACCAAGATAGGTGCAAACTAGTTAAGATAAGTCTAGTAGTTCTTCTTTAGTCTTGTTTTCTAATTGAAATTCACCACTTGCAACAATTTAAGTAAGATTTTCTCTAGATCTTCTTGAGTCCTAAAGTTTATTTCTAGGCCTTAGAAATCAGCTTTATAGAAGTAGAAAGCAAAAGCTTCAACAAAAATTTAAACTAGTTAGGGTGAAGTTTATATAGGATTTTGAGTTTGTAATTGGTTTCTCTTATTGCAACTCTTAAACCAAAATTATTATAGGATAAATAAAAGTCTTAAAGACTCACTTATATAGTTAGAAGTATAAAATTTAAGTGGAGAAATAAAATTATCAAAAACCCCAAAATTTACTATTTGTGGATTCAAATATTTTCATTATTGAAATAAGTTATCTACACTTGTAATTTGATATCTTACTTGGAATATGTAAGATATTGATCTTTTTATGTATTTTACATCACTTACTTGCCAGTTATGATGATATACAAGTGTAAACATAGGTTTAAATTATGTCTAAGTCGAAAGGAATTCAAGTGCACTTAGGTTGTTCTAAATGATCCATTTTTATGTGTATATATAGGAATTGGCTTGTCAATTTTTATTGTAGGGCTAAACCATGATTTGAACGATGTGGGAATGTTCTAAATTAAGGGTGGTGCTATCTAAATATTTATCAAAATGAATTGGTACTATTTAGAAGCAAATAGACTTATTTTTATGAAATTATATACCGTTTTGGATCATTTTTGTTATAAGGAACTGGCATTCATATTTCGATGATTTTAATCAGTTTTAAATACTAGTCATTGGCTACTACAAATCTCAAGTCACTTGTATACTTTTGGGTCATATTGTGATTAAGTTTCTTAGTTTTGTGAAAGTAGTGATTTTAGTCTTGTGGTCATTTTCTTTAAGTATTTTACATTGTAATGATCATTCTAGTAATAAAATTGATATCAGGTCTTCCACATACTTTGCCACAGAGGATACTGATCATTTTTACTATCTTTCCTGTTAGATACAGGGTAAATATAGATTTATTTTAACTGCTTCACAAGGATACTAGTAAAGACCAAATATTTTCCTATATGATTGTGTGTATTATATTAATTATATATTATTCCTATAGTTTTTGTAAGTTCATGAAAGACATAAATATGACATGATCATTTAAGGATGATTTTTAAAAAAGTAAATATTTCCACACATTAGATTTAAAGTAGTACTATTGTACTGATTTTAACTACATTATTTAGTCAGTCTATATTGAATAGGTATGGTTTGTACAGGTATATTTAGTCTATCTACATTAAGTAAGTTATATGAGATGTATTACTAAATCGGTCTGGATTAGATAGGTATGATTCATATTGGTCATATGTTTTCTTCCTGTATAGGTGGGCATGGCCTACCAACTGTCTCGGCTTTGTAATATACTGGAAAGCCCTATAAAGAAATATTTTCTAAGAAAAGTGCATCAAAATGAAATTTATGAAAGAAAGAGTACAATAGAAATTTCAATAAATTTTATGCATGAAACATATTCACGAGCATACATGATCTTTACTTACTGAGCATTAGCTCATTTAGTTCATGTAATGTAGGTGAGGAGATATATGATGTATAAAGTTGTTGGTTGACTAAAATGATTTTCTGTCGCTATGATCATACAAATATAGATGAGCTTGACTTAAGAGCGATATTTTTGTATTTTAATATTTTGATGTGCTATAAATATTACTGTTAATAGGAAGATTAACTGATATACTTTTTGGTTATAAATTTTGTAAAGACACAAAAAAACAGTAATGTCATGCAGCTTCTTTTGTTTTAGAGTTTAAAAAGTTTAAATTGGCCCACTTTTTTAAACAAAACTAAAGTTATAGTTTATAAAAGAAGAATACTTCCTACTTTGACCTATATAGTCCTGTAGATAAGTAAGGAGGTATTATAGTTGTGGTATAAGAGTGGAGATTTAGTTGTTTCTAAAGACTGCCTATATATGTATGACCCTGTGAGAGGAAGCTTAGTCAACTAGTAAGTCTAATTATTTTAATATGTGCACTTCATTTCTACTATTTAAGTTTGATTCACACATTATTATTGGCTATTATATTTATTTGTAAGTAAAGCATCACTGTACAGAAAATCATGCCAAGTGGTAAAGGTCAAACTAGCCGATAGAGGGGTGATCAAGAAAGTGACAAAGATACTACTATATATCAATTGACTGAATTAGTGGAGAGACAAGCTCAACATATAGAGAAGCATATAAAATGAGATCAAAGGAGAGAGAAACAATTACTAATACAAGTTGTAACTAGACAAGAAGACCATGAAGCAGCTTCTCAAAGGTTCAGGAAAAATAAATCTCCAGCATTTAAAAGTGAAACAAATCCATTATTAGCTGAGGAGTGAACTTTTAGTTTAGAGGGTATTTTTGATTACATAAGAATCCCTGAGGAAGAAAAAATTTATTGTGCTACTTATATGTTCCAAATGGATGACAAGCATTGGCGGGATTCTATGAAGTCAATCACCTGATGTTGACAGATTGACTTGGGAGAGATTTAAGGAAATCTTTTATAGGAAGTACTTTAGTGAAGCTCGTTGACTTGTAAAGGTAGCTGAGTTTACTAATTTGAGGTAGGGTGGCATGTTTGTATATGACTATATAAAGAAATTTGATGAGCTATCCCATTTTGCTCTTCATATGGTAGGTACCAACAAGTTGAAAGTGAATTAGTTTTTAAAAGGGATGAAAGTAGAAATATATAGAGATATTATGATGCCTATAGGAAAAGGAGTGCCTTATATAGAATTTACAGAGAATGCCCTTAAAATTGAAGAAGTTAAACTGAAGGTTATAAAGTACTAGAAATTAGAAGAAACATAAACATAGCCGGGCAAAATGCAAATTGAGGAAAAGATACTCAACCAGAGTTTAGTGGAGGCAAAACAAATTTTCTACAAGGTCAATAACAAAGATAAGATCCTTCAAAACGCTCAACAATAGGTCAAAAAATGCAATCTAATTAAAACTAGAAAGTTCCATGTCCCAAATGTGAAAAGCCTCATAAAGGTGAATGTCTTTTGAGTAGTAGAGCGTGCTATATATGTAGAATGACAAGATATTTTTCAAAGGATTGTCTGTCCACCTCTAGTGAACAAAAGAAAGTTCAAGCTCATATATTTACCATGACTATGATAGATGTTGAGCTTGATCCATCGGTTGTAGCAGGTGAGATCTCTATCTTTGATATCCTTACAAATATATTAATAGATTCAATTGCTACACATTCATTTCCATCACCAACATATATGAGAAAATTAGGTAGATCACCTGAAATGTTGAATTTAAGATATTGTGTAACTATTTCATCTAGGGAAGTGCTATATTCTAATCAAGTTTTGAGGGAGTGTCCAATACAGATAGATGGTAGAGAGTTATGGGCAAACTTAATAGTATTGGATATACAAGATTTAAGGTGATTTTGGGTATAGATTAGCTATTTAACTATCATGCTAGCATTGATTATCATAGTAAGAGAGTAGTATTTCAGCCATCTAGTGAAGAGAAGTTTACTTTCCTTAGCTCTTCTAAGAAGAAAATGGTACAAATTATTTAAATGATAAAGCAAGGAAGTTACTTGAGAAAAGATGTACTAATTAATTGGCAAATATAATGGAAATTAGAGAGGAACTAAAGATTAAGCAAGAGAAACTACCAATGGTTAATGAATTTCTAGAAGTATTCCTAGAAGATCTACCAGGATTACTCCCTAGTAAAGAAGTAAAGTTTGTAATTGATTTACTGCTTGGTAAAACTCCTATTCTTAAGGCACCACATAGAATGGCTCCAGTAGAGTTGAAGGAATTGAAAGTACAATTTTTATACACCCAAGCTTTTCACCATAGGGTACTCCAGTTTTGTTTGTAAAGAATAAAGATGGGACTATGAGGCTTTATATTGATTATAAAGAGCTAAATAAGGTCACAATTAAGAATAAGTATCATTTCCCTAGAATTGATGATTTGTTTGGTTAGGTACAAGGTGCTTTAGTATTTTACAAGATTGATTTAAGATCAGGATACCATCAATTGAAGATTAAGGAAGAATATAGCCTTAAGACAACTTTTAGAACGAGATACGAGCATTATGAGTTCTTAGTATTGTTCTTTAGCTTAACTAATACCCCAACTGCTTTTATGGACATGATGGATAGAGTATTCAAAGATTTCTTAGATAGTTTTGTTATAGTGTTTATCAATGAAATTTTGATATACTCACGCTCAAGGAAGGAGCACATGGAGCATTTGAGAACAGTTTTGAGGATCTTAAAAGAAAAGCAGTTGCATACAAAATTTAAAAAGTGTGAGTTCTGGTTAGAGAAAGTTATCTTCCTTGGTCATGTAGTGTTTTAAAATGGTATTTCTGTGGACCCAATAAAAGTTGAAGCTATGCGTTATTGATCAAGACCTACAAATGCTTTTGAGATTCATAGTTTTTTAGGATTGGCTAGTTATTATAGAGGTTCGTAGAAGAATTTTTTAAGTTGGCTTCTACATTGACTCAATTGACTAGAAAAAATGTGAAATTTCATTGGAATGATGACTGTGAAAAAAAATTACAAGAGTTAAAGCCTTGTTTAGTCACAGCTCTGATACTTTCCATATCCATTGGATCTGGGAGATTTATTATTTACAGTGATGCTTCAAAGAGTGGTCTAGGTTGTATTTTGAGGCAAAATGGTAAGGTGATCTCCTATGCTTCTAGAGGACTGAAAGAATATGGAATAAAATGTCCTACTCATGATTTAGAACTAGCAGTAGTAGTTTTTGCACTAAAGATTTGGAGACAGAAAGAATATGGAATAAAATGTCCTACTCATGATTTAGAACTAGCAGTAGTAGTTTTTGCACTAAAGATTTGGAGACACTATCTTTATGGGGAAAAATGTCAAATCTATACAAATCATAAAAGTTTCAAGTACTTCTTTTCCCAAAAAAAACTGAATATAAGATAGAAAAGATGGCTTGAACTAATGAAAGATTATGACTGTGAAATTAACTATCATCCAGAAAAAGTTAATTTGGTTGTAGATGCTCTAAGTAGAAAATCATTAGCTACTATGTCACTTAAGTATGTTGATCGAAAACATCTTTTGATAGATTTGCTTCAATTGGAGTTAGAGATAGAGCCTACAGATTTAAAAGAAAAATTAGCAACTCTTACATTGCAACCTACAATTTTGAAGAGAATTAAGCAAAGCTAGAATACGAATCCCAATCTGACAAGTTTGAAAACTAAGACAGAGTTTGGAAAGAAAGTAGCCTTGCAGATTTCTAGTGAGGGTAAAATCAGATACAAAAATAGATTGTGTGTACTAGATAGAATAATTAGAAAGGAGATACTGATAGAAGCTCACAGTACTCCCTACTCTGTACATCCCGCTACTACAAAGATGTATAAGGATTTGAAAATATATTACTGGTGGCCAAGCATGAAGAAGAATGTGACTGAATTTACAGAGCAATGTCTCGTATTTCAGTAAGTTAAAGCTGAACATCAAAGACTTACTATATATTGAAGCTTATACATATGCCATAACGGAAATGGGAAGATATTGCTATGGATTTGGTGGTTACACTTCCTAAGACAAATAAAAGTCATGATGCTATTTGGGTAATTATGGATAAATATACTAAGTCAACCAATTTCTTGCCGATTAAAGTAACGTATACCTTGGATCAGTTAGCTTAGTTGGCATAGTGTTCCAAAGGTTATCACTTCTAACAGAGATTCTAGATTCACTTTAACATTTTGGAAGATGGTTTAGGAGGCTATAAGTATAAAACTAGCATTCAATACAGCTTTTCATCCTCAAACAGGTGGATAATCAGAGAGAACTATATAGACTCTTGAGGATATGCTTAAAGCTTGTGTATTAAATTTTCATGGATCTTGGAGTAAGTACTTTTCACTGATAAAATTTGCCTATAATAATAGTTATCAAGTTTCAATTGAAATATCTCTATATGAAGCATTGTATGAAAGAAAATAAAGATCTCCAATTCACTAGGATGACATGGGAGAAAGGAAATTTCTTGGTCCAAAGTTAGCAGAAAAAACAACTGAAGCAATAGAAAAGATTCATAAAATATTATTAGCTGTTTAGAATAGACGGAAATGTTATACTGATCCTAGAAGGAGAGAAGTAATGTCTAATATTGGAGACAAAGTACTTTTGAAGGTTGCTCCCATAAAAGGACTCGTGAGGTTTCAGAAGAAAGGAAAGATTATTCCTAGATATGCAAGCCTATTTGAGATATTTTAAAAAGTTGGAGATATTACCTATAGACTTGCTTTGCCACCCTTACTATCCAATGTATACAATGCTTTTCATTATCTTTACATTAAGAAGATATATTCTAAACTATTCACATATCTTGAGTTTTGAGCCACTAGAATTGAGCCAAGATGTGAGTTATGAAGAACAAGTAATGAAGATTTTGGATAGAAAAGAAAATGAGCTTACAAATAAGAAGATCCCTTTGGTCAAAGTACTATGGAAGAACCACAAGATAGAAGAGGCCACATGGGAAAGAGAAGAAGAGATGAAAACTAAATATCCTCACTTATTTAGGAAACAAAATTTTGAGGATGAAATTTAATGAGGGAAGGATTGTGATGCCCAAGATTCTCACATGCATAATAAGCCAATAAAAAACATTTTCATATTGCATAGTAGACATATCAAACAACTAGTATCAATTTAATAGCAAATTACTCCTTCTAATTTTTAAATACTTTCGATCTATATTATTGTACTAATGTATATTAAAGTACTCCCATGCACTGTAAAGGCTTAATACCCTCAGAGAGAGAGAGCTTGGTGTATAAAAGGAACAAAAAATATATTCATAAATGCAATGCTATGTGCATATGCATAAAAGTCATATTTGTTGATAATTTCGTCAAATGATAGTTTTTCGATAAAATGTATTTTCACACTTTTCGAAACCAAATTCACAATATATTTAACATGTCTAATTGCTTTTATTTAATGTCTAGAACTCATTTCTGGCATTTTTAAAATTGTTGGTTCTAGGTAAGCATGAGGTGGTAGTCATTGTACTAAATTGTGTTTATTTGCACCAAGCTAGCTTAGATTCAATTTAATTGCGTTGTATCATTTTTTGTGCATTCTAATAATTAGGCATTAATACTATATTTTCATTATTAATTGGAGTCTAATTAACTTATTTTTATATTTAATGATTGGTTTTGGGGCTAGGTTCCATCAGATTATAATAAGATTGACCATATATGATCATAAGCTAAAGTATGAGCAGATTTCATCTTCTAAGCTAGGTTTCACCAGTTTGGTCTACACTTGAGTGTATAGGAATGGGTAGTAATGTAGTAAGTAAGCCAACAGTAATTTAAACATGAACAAAAGGAAAGTTAGGGTATAAAATACCAAAAATATCCATTAGAATTTAAGTTATACCTTTTCTTAGCCATATTAATTTTGGACTAGATCTAGTTATTTCCTTCATTTTTTCTCCAGTCATGACTTGAACTACTCTAGCTACTATCTAAGTTTCTCTAAACATCCCTTAGTCATATCCAAGAGTTTCCAAATGATAGAACTTAAGTTGGAGCTCTATAATGCAAGATAAGTGCAAACTAGTCAAGGTGAGTTGACTAGTTTTTCTTCTTTAGTGTTGTTTTACAATTGAAATTCACCACTTACTGCAATT
Organism: Parasponia andersonii; assembly: GCA_002914805.1. Classification (NCBI taxonomy): domain Eukaryota; kingdom Viridiplantae; phylum Streptophyta; class Magnoliopsida; order Rosales; family Cannabaceae; genus Trema; species Trema andersonii. The sequence continues at coordinate 48,168 of JXTB01000308.1, read as the reverse complement.
TAAGTAAAAGTTTCTCCAGGTCCTCTCTAAGCCTTAGAAATCTGTTCTGTAGAAGTAGAAGGCAAGAGTTTCAACAAAAATTTAAATTAGTCAAGGTGAGGTTTATATAGGATTTTGAGTTTATAATTGGTTTCTCTTGTTGTAACTCTTAAACCAAAGCTCTTATAGGATAAATAAAAGTATTAGAAACTCATTCATATAGCTGGAAGTATAGAATTTAAGTAGAGAAATAAAATTAGACCGGAAGCCCCAAAATTTACTATTTATGGATTCAAGTGTTTTTATTGTTGGAATAAGTTATCTATACTTATAATTTGATTTCTTTACTTAGAATATGTAAGACATTGATCCTATTATGACAAATTACTTGGAATGTATAATATATTGATTATGTTATATATATTACATCATTTACTTGCTGGTTGTAATAAAATACAAGTATAAAGATGGGTTTAAACTTTATCTAAATCAAAAGAAATTCAAGTGCACTTAGGTTGGTCTAAATGATCTTTTTTGATGTGTATATGTTAGAATTGACTTGTTAATTTTTATTGCAAGTCTAAACTATAAATTAAAAGATGTAAGAATGTCTTAAATTAAAAGTCTAAACCATGTAGAAGCAAATGGACTAATATTTATAAAATTATGTACCAGTTTAGATCATTTTTGTACTAAGAAACTAGTATTCATATTTGATGATATTTATTAGTTTTCAATGCTAGACATTGGCTATTACATACCTCATGTCATTTGTACATTTTCAAGTCATATCGTGATTAAGTTTTCTAATTTTGTGAAAGTTATGATTTTAGTCTTATAGCCATTACCTTTAAATAGTTTACATTATAGTGATTATTCTAATAATAAAATTGATATTAGGTCTTCCACACATCTTGTCACAGAGGACACTGACCCTTTTTCACTATCTTTTCTATCCGACACAAGGTATGTAAAAATTTATTTTAACTGCTTCATAAGGATACTAGTAAAGAATCAATGTTTTTCTACATGATTATCTGTATTATATTAATTATTTGTTACTCCTATAGTTATTGTAAGTTGAAGAAAGATATAAGTATGACATGATTATTTAAACCTGATTTTCAAAGAAATAAAGTTTTCTACGCATTGGATTTAAAGTAATACTATTGTACTGATTTTAGGAGAAAAATTTTAATTACATTGTTTAATATATCTGCATTGAATAGGTATGGTTTGCACCGGCATTCTTTTTACATAGGTAGGTATGGCTTACCGACTGCTAGGACTAAACGTTATACTATAAGTTATCTAGGATACAGTACCAAATCAGTCTGCATTAGTTAGGTACAGTCCACATTAGCTATGTGTTTTCTTCCTGTATAGGTGGGTATGGCCTACTGACTGCCGCAGTTTTGTAGTGTACTCAAACGCCCTATAAATAAACATTTTTTAAGAAAAGTGCATCAAATTGAAAAGTTATGAAAGAAATTGTACAATAGAAATTTCAATAAAGTTTATGCATGAAACACGTTCACGAGCGTGCATGATCGTTATCAACTGAACATTAGCTCATTTAGTTCTTGTGATGCAAGTGAGGAGATATATGATATGCAGAGTATTGGGATTTTTGCCCTAAAAAGCAGATTTTCAATTTTACCCTTTTGAGTATAAACAACTTTCTCTTATATGAAATTATGATATTTGCTAGATTAAACTATCTTAGTTGAATAGTTTATTCATCTGAAAAAGATTCCATGACTTTATATGTGTGTAAAGAAACAAACATGATTAAGTGTTAATTATGGGGAGATTTGTTTCTTTATCTAAATCTAAATAAAGTAGTTTACAATCTGTAAATAAAGATGGAATACTTTATTTACTATAGGTTGTAGTGTTTTTCTATCTCAACAGAAATGATGTGTCTCAAATCATTGAAGTATCTGACTTCTTATAAAAACACTAATACAACATAAACAAGTTATGCGTATTAAACTGGACTAGGTAATATAAAGAATTGGAGTGTCGTAACTCAATTCTTATATATCACAAACTAGCTCTTAGCATATAAATCTTAATCCTTGATGTTTGACTGGACTTGCTTTTATGGGTTATAGCCTTTTAATTTGTTAAAAGACTAACCTCTATGAAGTTAGAAGTAAACTCTGGCATATTGGAGGTTATGGCTTATGAATTGATGAGAACACCAAATAGTTAAGGACACTATACATTAATGCCACTTTAGGTTCTTTCAAGATTCATGGAATAATTAAATCTAAGACCTTAATATTCACTTTGTGAATTGGTTGATAATTTTGTCTAAATGGCCATTGAGAACAAAATTATCGACAACATTATTCCTTGATAGAAAGATGGTAACTTAAAGGTAAATAGGTGTTAGAGGGGTATTATGGTAATTTCACCTATCCAACTACGGCCTTGTATAGGGATTATATATGTGGTATAGAATATACTAGATAGATCGGTTAATTAAGGTTAGTTAATTAAATCTCTATAAAAGGCATGACATTTAATTTAAGAGTGCAGTATTGGGCCTTTTGTGGAGTGTCCCCTTTACTAATAATATTTATATAAATACCATAATAAGAGTTATTATGTATTTATCATATTATTGGAGCTTAGATTATTTGGATCTATTAGGTCCCTTATCTAGCTCAATTAAGCTCATTAATTGATTGGTGATATTTGTGAAATAAGTTTCATGAAACTGTGTAAAATAATGATTCTAGAAAGAAGTTGGTATTTTTATAAATAAGTTTCATGAGTTGGACATATTTATAAAAATACACTCAAAGCCCAAATTGGAGAACAAGCCTAATCCTAATTGGACTAGGGTTAGCAGTTTGGGGTCCCATATATATAAGATATAAGAGAGAAAAAACTACACAGTAACTCATATAGAGTCACACGTATAAGGCATAGGGAGAGAGAGAGATTTTGGCCAACCTAGGCTAAGGGAGAGAGAAAAATGTTTCCTACAATCTTATAGTCTCATCTCACATCCTGGTGTTCCATAGGATCAAGAAGGCATTCTTGATCGTTCTCCAACGAAGGTTTCGACTTGGTGCCCACTCCTTCATCAACTAAGAGCAAGAGCATAGACAAGAAGATCTAAGGTTGGAGGTTTGATTACCATCAATAAGGAGATCAAGGAGAAACACGCTACAAGAGGTAAACCCGAATCTCATCTCTAGGGTTTTGTATCTATATTTGATTTATGTTGTATATGATCCTGTATATGATGAATATGTGTTATATGGTTATGAAAACTATTTTTATGTAAAATTTTAAACCTAAATCCGCTATTTTTCTACTGCGTTCATGATATAATCATGTATTTTCCATATCTGCATACATGCATAATTTTCCTAAGTTTTAGGTCAATTTACCAACACAGAGTTGCTGGTTGGCTAGCACGTTTTTTTGTCGCTATAATCATACAAATATAGGCGAGCTTGACTTGTGGGCAACATTTTTGTATCTTAATATTTTGATGTATTGTAAATATTACTACTGATGGCAAGATTACTATTATTCAATAGAGTCAGTAGCAAGACCGGGAGTTGAGGACAATCTTAAACCAACTTCAGAATTATGAATAGTTAGATGGCTAGAACACTAAAAGGAATGGTTCTTACTCTTCAATGGGAAGTTAGTTATGGCTAATAACCCTAATCTCGAGAAACCATTCTAATTGAGGCTCACAAATTATGGTTCAAAGTACATCCGACTAGTACTAAGATATACCAGGACTTGAAGAGACAGTATTGGTGGAAAGGTATGAAAAAGGATGTGACAAACCTTTATAGCCATGTGTTTGACTTGTCAGCAAGTCAAAGCTAAATACTAGAGGCAAGTCGGATTACTTGAACCGTTACCCATTTTTGAGTGGAAGTGGGACAAGATAACGATGGACTTTGTGGCCAGTGTGCCGAAAACCTTGTGCAAGAATGATGTAGTTTGAGTGACAATTGATCAGTTGACGAAAAGTATTCACTTCATATCGATCCAAATTGACTATTCACTTACTAAGCTCAGTCTACTATATGTGGAGAATATCATGTTCTTGCATAGTGTGTCTTCGAGTATAGTTTCTAACAGAGATCCAAAATTAATTTCTAATTTTTGGAGAGCATTGGAGAAAGCATTTAGTATGCAGTTAGATATCAGTATAGCTTATCATCCTGGAACAGATAACCAGTCTAAAAAGACCACTCAGTTCTTGAGGACATGCTGTATTGTTGCATACTAGACTTTGGTAGAATTTGCTTACAATAATAGTTACTAGACTAGTGTGAGTGTGGCTCTATATGAGGTACTATATGGAAGGCCATGTAGATCTTCTTTACGTTGGGCAGAACTAGAAGAGCATGTTACTCTTAGACCTGAATTGATTGAGGAGACAACTAAGAAGATCAAGGACATCCACGAGAGACTCAAGGAGATTTAGAGTCATCAGAAGAGTTATGTTGACCCTAAGAGGTGTGAGGTAGAGTTCGATACTGGTGATTTTGTATTCTTAAGAGTGACTCCAAGGTTTGGGGTCAAGGGTTTACTTGCTCCAAAATATATTAGTTCCTTTGAGATCACGGAAAGAATTAGACCAGTAGTGTATCGCTTGAATATACCTGCATAACTGGGTCATATGCATATGTGTTCCATTTGTTGATGTTGAAGAAGCATACACTAGACCCATCTCATGTTATTCAGTATGTGTATGTACCAATCCAAGAAGATGTGTCCTATAAAGAACAGCTTGTTCGCTTGATGGTAAGAAAGTTGAAGGTACTTCACAACAGAGAGATTCCACTTGTCAAGGTACTTTGAGAATATCACAAAGAAGATGAGACTACTTGAGAATTCGAGACAGAAATGTACAAGAAGTACCTTCACTTGTTGAACTTTCAGTTAGAAGTTATACTAGGATATAGACCTTGACTTGTATTTGAATTTCAGGATAAAATTCCTATAAGAAGGGAAGAATGTAAAACCCCAGATTTTTAGGGGGTATTTTTGGTATTTTTTTAATTTTCAAATTAATTAATGGGAGGATTATTTTGCAAAAGTTTTAAGTAGAAAGGAATAAATTGCAATATTTTGAGGGACTAAAGTTAGAGGATTTTGAAAAATGAAGGATTGTTGTGCAACTTTTAAAAATTGCACATTCCTCATTACAAAGGCCCTGTGACCCATATTTTTCTTTTCCCTCTCTCTCTCTCTCTCTCTCTCTCACACACACACACACACACACACGTTTAAGCTAAAAAAAGGCTAAGGAGCCACAGTCACCGCCATGGTTGTCATCCGGCGTGCCAACCCACCAATGAGACTTTGCCGTGCCACCTATCCTATGCCGCCACCGAGCCTTCCTCACATTCTTGGACTTGTTGGATTCATCTCGTTGAGAGGAATCTTAAGGTAAATAATTCACGATCCCATTTTGCCCAATTTAAATGTTGCCATTTTTGAGTTAGTCGAGCTTGAGTTTGACTTTTTGTTCCAAACGTTGGATTGTGTTCTTGATGTCATTTTTTGAATGTATTTGGAGAGTGAAAAAGATTGATATATATATAGACTATGTTTGGTGACTAGCAAGAAAAGCAAAATCAGACGGCTAAGATTTGCCTCGTTTGGAATGCCACCAGTCCAGTTTTGGTCCATACCCGAATTGGACAAATTATATCTCTAGCTAAGCTATTTTGGATGCTAGGAATTCAGTGAAGATGTCCGTATATAGATTTGAAGCTTTGTTAAGAAGTCAGTTTTTCACAAGAGAACAACTGAGAGCTTAGAATTGGCTCTCGACTCTCCGAGCGATGGTTCAATGACACCTTGAGAATCTAATAGTATAGTATCACTATTCTAGTAAGGTAGAGATTCGGTTGCCTTCGTTTTATATCATTTTTGAATAAAACTTACTTACAATACAAAATGATAAATGTGATTTTGGAACTATTTGAATATATGTGATTGAATTTGATTGTATGATATACACTGTATTGCTCTAAGAATTTTCTGAGTGCAGATTATTTTAGGTATATCAAAAATAAGATTATTATACTACTTATTTTTCTATAAAACTTAGTATGCTTATTTTGTTGAAAAACTAAAGCATCATTATTTCACACTTTAATTTTATATTACATGTGTGATAGGATCATACATGAACACCGTGGGTTTACAATATGGCATTGCATCCTCCACCATCAAGGTATAATCTGTAAACCTATGCGGAGTTTGTTTCTTTTGATTACTTTCCCATTTGGCAGGCATAGACAATTCAATTGCCCCTCCAAATTTGATAGGCGACACATGAGTATTTTATTCGAATAGAGGCTTAGATGTCAAGTAGGCTGTTACGTACACTTCGTACCATCATATTGGATTTCCATAAATGAGAAGATATGAGCTCATTACAAGAGAAAGTACTTTTAGTAACACTGAAAAAGTGTTATCACAAATAGTTTATAATATTATAAAAAGTATTATGTCAGCTCATATTATTAAAAGTCAAGATCTTTTATAATATTCTTTTATTGTTATAAAAGTATCTTTTATAACATTTTTTTGGTGCTATAAGATCTAAATAAAGACATTTTAGTATAGTTATAATACAAATGTGTAATAAAAAGTACAAACCCTTTCATAACATTTTTTTATTGTTATAAAAAAATCCCATTTTATAACACTTTTGCGGCGTTATGTAAAATAATTTAAAACATTTTATATGTATAGTTAATCGCAGAAATCTTATAATAAACTTATTTATATTACTAAATGCCTATTTTATAACTATTTTTTAATGCTATGTAATAAAAATAATAATACTGATGTTGTAATATTCGCTTAAACATTCAATATATAGAATTTATAATTGTCAATAGATCTCATAAATCTGTAATACTAGAATAATATTAATATATTAAGTTGAACATGCAATATTTCAATTCAAAAAAATTAAACATGGATGGATCATCCCACAAAAAAATCCAAAATCTAAGAAAATCCAAATATCTTGCTAATCAAATCTGAAAATTTGCAACTCTATTTCTCAGGCATATTCTTCAATTCTTCATATTCTCTCTTCATTTCTTAGATGTACATTACAAGAAATAAATATATCAACAAAGTATTTATTAGAGTAATTTAATAATTCTATTATTAATAAATTGAGGGAAGTATTGCGAATGACCACCTCATCAAAACTTTATTAGCTGGTCTTGCAACTATACTACTGACAATATCTTTAATAGAACTCATCTCTGATGCAGGCCTCCACAAAAATGTATTCGGCTGTCTAGTAAAATCTATACCAACTTTCATGGCACCGGGTCCTAGAAAAACATGATGAACTAAATCTTTCAGATCACTTGAGATAATATGTCTATCTGCAACAATTTCCGTAGATCCATATCCATCCGAAACCAAACAATTAATTCAAAAATATGTGAAATTTAAAATGAAATGAAGAGAAAAAGAAGCTTAGTTCGTACAAAAGTTTCAATAACTATTGAATTCACAAGTTCACAACTTGTGGGCCTAGTCCAAACATCAACTCTCGAAGGTGCTTCTTTGCTCGTACTAGCATTCGTCTATGTAAAAAGGGAAAAACAACATGAACAAAGTATAATAAACTTATTCGATAGAAAAGTCCTAGTACAGATTCGATTGTTTTACCAATTCATCAATCAATTGAGCATATCTTAGCATGAGAGAGATTTTCTTTATTATCTCTTTGAATTTCTCACTTTTAGCTTATTAAAATACATGACTATTCATAATCACATATATCAAATAAACAATAAAGATGGTACAAAGTACATAAACTTAGATGCTAAAATCATGATATAGTTGGAAAAAGGTACATAAACTAAGATAACTTGAGATAATAAACCTATTCTGATTACTGATTTCAAACATAAATAAGCAAGATAGTATATTTAAATCCCAAAACCCTTGGCACAAGCAAATGCACAAATGGTTAATACGAGGGTCTCTTTCTAGTAATACATATCCTTATCTTGGTGTTTTAATCCTCAATACCCAAAAAATGAAAGTGAATATATCCCCCAAAAATAAAAAAAAATAAAAAACAAAAGAAATAGTTCAGGAATCCAAATGAGAATCTGAAACGCCAAACAAAAAATGAAGTAAAATCTCAGTAAGCAGAGAATCAAAGAGAAGAGAAAAGCATATATATGCTGAAATTTCAACAAAAATAGAACCCATCAACAATAATCAGAATCAGAAAACTAAGAAAATAAGTGATCATATATTAATTGAATTTACTTTATGGGTTTGATTTTGTACAAACAACAATATTAATTGGAAAGGAAAAACAAACACACACACATACCCAATTATCTAGATGAATATGGGTTTGAGATATTTATTACCTGAATATGAGTATATGACCAAGATCGAAGACTGACAATGTGGAAGGAAGTTCACCACAAATTCTAAAACTGTCTATGTAATTGTAGAAAACAAAACAAAATTATAATCTGTAATTTTCAAATGATAAATACAGAATAATTGACTTGCACACTTAAGCTGAAAAATGAAAAAGAAATTTCTAATCAAGAAAATCTTAATGTAAATATTAGAAACTTATAAATCTGATAAAGATCAAGTTATGAACACCTATCTGAGAGCTAAATTAATTTGATATCAGTCGAGTCGAGTCAAAGAGGCATATTCAAATCCAAGCTTTAGTACCTGAAGCACTAGTGATATTTCTAGAATGAAAGTTGTTTTATCAGAGATATAGCCTATAGTAAGTAAGAAAAGAAAAAAGAAGAATTAGAAAAAGATAAAAGCTAAAGCAAAAATGAATAAAGTCGAGTCAAGAAGCTGACATTTCTCAGTTAGACTCGGCTGAATAATTTAATATCTTTGTGATGACCATCGATGACCCACAGGGGCGCAAAGATGGGGAGAATACAGCATTAAAAAATAAATAATTATGAGTCATGAGGCAGAGCAACTTTTATTGTCACCAAAAAAACATTACTGAAAAAGGCAAAAGACATAACAGATTCTCCTGAGATTAGGCAGATAAAAGTAAACTGTTATGATTAAGACTGGCTCTGGCTTTTTTATATAGTACATCATCAAAGTGATTTAGCACCATGACCCTTGCTCATGTAGCCCTTAAGACTGAGAACACCGTACTTATATTAGACACATTTCGTCAAACCGTTGTATAGAAAATATCTCATGCAAGAAGTGCCATTAGAACCATTAGAACCACCTTCCATTATCCCAAACATATATATATATATATATATATATATATATATGCACACATATACACATATATGTATATATATCCCAAACAGTGATTGTACTGGTCAGGTCACATATGCATACATATTTGGTCTTAATTAATGTCATTCGTACTAAGGCTAAATGTTCCATCAGAGAACCAGCAGGCATGATAGAAAATTAGAAACTTCCAAATGCTTTTGAGTAATGTGTTTTCTTGTTGGTTTCAGACCAATGTCAATACAATAGATCAGTAATTCAGCAAGAAAAGAATAAAAACAGTAGCACACTAATTTTACTTGTTCAAATTCATTAATAGAACCCTTATCTAATGCAGGGGTTATCTCCCATTGCTTTTTTTTTTTAAGTTGGCTGATTTCTAATTATTACAAATTAAAAGAAAATACCTACTACTATCCAATTTCCACCCCGTCCTATTAGGAATAATAAGTTTTCACGTCTACTTTCAGTGTGACTCGAACCTAGAACTGAGATATCAAGTAATGGGTGCTCTTACTATTTAAGCCAACCCAGTTCATTGGGTTGTTCCCCATTGCTTAATTCACTGATTAGCAACAAAGATACACACCCATTCTTCCCAATAAATGTAAGCAATTACCCTCTCAATCTTCCAGGAAGAATAAAGATAGCATGAGAATCAAAGAGAAGACAATTTTACTTGGTTTAGATTGTCAAAGACAAACCTACACCTGAAGAAGGGATTAACTCCCTAGTCCAGTTAACTATGTGAAAATGCTTGAAGACATACTGAATCACTCTACAAAGATTCAACTAATTATCACCTCAGCTTGTTACACTTTCTTACGGATTCTTAGTAAACATGCATCCTAGAAATCTAGTCACAAACTCTTGAAAAGTTCCCTTAACATTTCAATCTCTCAATCTTGCATACAAAGTAATTCTCTTAGTTTGTGGTACCCATACAAATGGTTAAAGCATTCCTTTTAATAGCCAACACTAACCAATAAGATGAAATTGACAGTTAAGTTACTTACATGGTTAACCAATCAAGCTGCAGTCTTGAATTAGTCAGGATTTACTAACTAACAAAATTAGCTAATTAGACTAATCAACCAGTTTCTCTCTACAAGCCCCGATTTTCATAGGCTTATAGAAACACCCATCTTTTTTTATCACATCCAGAACCTAATATTCAAGCTCTTTTATACAGCATATAAAAAGACTATAATAGTGATAATAAAATAAAGGTTATTAATGACATAAGCTAATTAACATAACTAGAGGCTCAAGTGGATTAGTTTGTTAATTACAGATTTCGGAGCTCAATAATGCTAGCACCAATGCTTTCTCACAAGCTAAATTGAAACAAAACAATCAAATTCCCCGCAAAACTCAGGCCAATTGTAAGTTGATAAAAAAGGAAGTAACGCTCAGATTGCTAAACCAAAACAAAATATGGTAAAATATCATTACTGAGTTTTCTTTAGTAACAATGTTACTTTAAGACTTACTTACATATTCTTTTCTAAATTTACTTCAATCACTTGAGAGTTTAGTTGGTTTCTGTTGATGGAGGTTTTATCAACAATAAATTTAGAAAAAATCAAGAGATGTGGCCTGTGTAAATTGAAGTAATAATCAAAGCAAATAAGGAGAGAGGATTTTATAGTGGTTCAGCCCCAAAAAAGATGAGCCTACATCCACTGTTTTCTCACTAATTTATGAATAATGATGAACACTCAAGGTTACAATCTCGTCTGGAAATCAGAAAGACTGAAAAGCTATTGAAGAATACTAACGACTTAGACTACCCAAACTTGAATTTTCTCTGACTTCTATTCTCTGTGACTTATATCTGTCCAGAACTTAGTTGATTTCTTCGGAACATAGAGCCCCTTTTATATAGATAAAGGTAACCTTATGCCCCTAAGTTCCTTATGTCTCTAGGATCCTAATTGTATAAACGGATAACTATACAATTGGGTAACATACAAAAATAATTGGATAACTATTCAAAACGGATAACTAGTTAATCATAAATAGGAATCTTCAGTTTCCCTTTC
>JXTB01000308.1:19077-32325 GCA_002914805.1 Parasponia andersonii | reverse complement strand
GGAGAGAGGATTTTATAGTGGTTCAGCCCCGAAAAAGATGAGCCTACGTCCACTGTTTTCTCACTAATTTATGAATAATGATGAACACTCAAGGTTACAACCTCGTCTGGAAATCGGAAAGACTGAAAAGCTATTGAAGAATACTAACGACTTAGACTACCCAAACTTGAATTTTCTCTGACTTCTATTCTTTGTGACTTGTATCTGTCCAGAACTTGGTTGATTTCTTCGGAACATAGAGCCCCCTTTATATAGATAAAGGTAACCTTATGCCCCTAGGTTCCTTATGTCTCTAAGATCCTAATTGTATAAACGGGTAACTATACAATTGTGTAACATACAAAAATAATTGGATAACTATTCAAAACGGATAACTAGTTAATCATAAATAGGAATCTTCAGTTTCCCTTTCCTTGTAGGTTTCTTCCATAGCGTTTACTTGTCTCCCTCTTCTTGTAGGTTTCCTTTATGGCATTTACATGTTTCCTTCTCTTTACAGGTTTCCTGTTTGTCAAGGCAAACTCCACGGAGAAGGCGCACAAAACCTGCGGAAGAGATCGCATATAACCATCACGGAGGAGGTCGCATATAACCATCACGGAGGAGGTCGCATATAATTCTTATGCGACCTTAGGATTTTAGACCGCACAACAGTTTCAATCTCTAATATGCGTTTGAACATATAAAGTTATTAAAGAGTTTGGTTTCAGCTTCTTTTACATAAAATTATTAGCTTTTTGTTTTGTAATCCACAATTAGCAGAGATGTATTAGAACAAAGAGCTACACATAAAATTTGTAATGAATTCATAAAATTTCTCACAGATATCTTTTCGAACACTTGAACCGCAAGATTTATAAACCGAACATATAAGCCATTTGAACATATAAACAAGCTAACCAGTTAAATTTCGAGAAAATGCCGAAAGACCTAAGAACGATGGAGATCGCAATTGACTCAAACCAGGGGGCTGAGTGCTTGGGACAGTAGGAGGAGAGAGGGTCGAGGTCCATGGTCGAGAGCTTGGGACGATGCGAGGAGGCTTTCGGCAACGATTAGATTGAGCGAATCGGAATTCGTTGAACTCAGATTGAGCGAATTGAAACTCGTTTTGGCGAATTGAACTTGGACAGAAGAGCTCAATTGCATTTCTTCAATGGCTCATACTCAGACTAAGAGAGAGAGAGTGGGAGAGAGAGGGAGGGGGGGTGTTACCTAACGACACTGAACCTCGAGTGAGAAGTCTTAGTCCTAATACCGCATTGGCCCTCTTTTTTGTTTTTTTGTTTTCTTTTTTTTGGAGGTAAATGCACGTTTGTTTTTTCATTTAATATAAGAGGAGGTCACACCTTTTTTTTTTTTTAAGGGACGGTCACAATTTTTTAAAAGTTTTATAATAGAAGAATAATTATTGTTATAATATCCTATTATTCTTATAGTGGCTAGTTACCGGTCAATTCATGTTAATGTCTATGTATAAATTGAATGGTTTGATTATACTGTTTTTATATATATAATATATATATATATATATGAATTACGGGTTTGGATTATTGTTGATTGGAATATTCAATTATAAATTATATTCACATATTCTCGTATAAGTACACACAGTCAGAAATGATACAGATTTAAGAGTTAAAAGTGTCGAACCTACAAAGATTGATTATTAATGCAATGCTAAGTATTAAAATTGGTCAATCTTAACTTTATCCAAATAATTGAAATATAGATTTTGAAGAAATAATATTAAGACAACTAAACTATCATGCAAAATAAATGAAAATAAGCAATAAGAAAAATGTCTAGATTTACTAATTCTCCAACCATCTTTTAAATACACAATTTCCCAATTTCCCTCTTACATTAATTAATCTATTAAAGTTGTTAACTGATAATTCGAATGTATTCACAAACCCTTTTTTAAGACATGAGTGAAAATATTTAGATAAGCTAATATGTTTATAAATTGATTAAATTCATTAAGTTTAGTTATTCTCACATAAAAGTTGCACAAGTCACATAGATATATTCATATCCGATGCAAACTTACACCAAACTAGATAATTTTATGTTGTTCTATTTATATCTAAACCTAAATTTTTCTTCCTATATTCATAAATGTTTCATTCAAAAATCTATTTGGTGATCAATTAAATAGAAGCAATAAACATAAGGTAATAAATAACTCAACAATGAATTTGATTAATAGAAGATGAGAGAAATAAACAAACACAAGTTACTAGGTTGGTTCATATAATAAAACTAGACAAGAAATATATAGTTCATAATATAAATTGAGAACAATAATATTTTGACACAATAGAATCAAGAAATACAAATATCAAAAAGAAAAGAGTTTTAGAATTCTCCCTCTTTGAGGTACTTGAAGATGTTTATAGAGGTTATCAATCTCCTCCACCAAACTTGGTTTTTACTCTCTTGAATCCTCTCTCAAAGATTTGCTCTCAACAATATCACTCTCTCAATATGAAAAATACAATACAAAACTCACAAGAAAATAAAGAAAAGAAATTAAGAACAAACTATGGTATTGATGTTGGGGAAGAAATCAAAAAATGGAGGCTTGGAGCTTGTAATCTTCTTCTTCTTTCTCTCCTTCTATGGCTGCCTCTATCTCTTTTTCTCTCTATCGCTACATACCTCTTTCAGCCCCAAAGATAGGGTTTTAAAGAGGAGGCTCGTGTAATCCTAAGGCAGATCAAATATGGACCTCTGGATCGTGAAAAAGTTGATTTTGGCCGTTAATTTTTGAATCGGGACACAGGAGGTAGTGTTGTAGCACCAAAATTACCCGAAAGTTGGCACTGCATCGCCACTTTTTGGTGTTGCAGTGCTATTTTCTGCTGGTTTAGTGCCTAGCTTCCTAAGTGTGCCATTTTTTCGTTTGAGCTCCAATTTGAGTTATTTTCATTGCGTTACAACGTAGTAGATTGAACTTCAATCTAATTTAAAAAACCTATTTGTGAGTCTCAAATTCACCTCATTTTACATCAAATACCTTTTTTTTTATTCTCCTATTAACATAAACAAACAAACATCAAAACAACAAGAAAAACACTTAAAACAACTTAATATAAACAAGAACATAACAAAATTTAAGACACATTAGCAGTAGATAACTCCATTATTATGAACTTAATAATTGCGTTTATATATGTTTTAGATTTAAACTAAGTATGCAGGAACTTTCTATAACTAAAATATTTTCCATCAAGGTAACTACTTTTCTACTATTATTTTATGCTCACCCCCTACCTTTCTCATGTGATGTTTAGTACAGCCTTAGTGATCAAGAGGATTAAAAGACTATCTTTGACTGTAGCTTATTGTCTTGGTAATACTAGAAGCTTGTTGTTGTGGTGTTTGGATTTTGTATTAGCATTGAACCAAGATTACTACACTTTATTAAGTCTGTGAACTTATGTATACTATTCTGATATTTGATATTTGTTGTAGATGATGATGATATTTGAACTTTAATCTGAATCATGTTTTTCAATTATTATTCAATCTATGTTTAATGGTATATACAAACTTTGTGAGAGATTTATGGGATGAAATTCTAAACGTTTTATTTAAATAGTCTATTTTATAAAATTGAAACTTTTAAGACCTTTTTAAAATAAATCAAAGAATTTTTCATCTTAGTAAAATTTCTTTTTTATCATTGGTTCGGATTTTAGGTCGTGACATACAAGATGCGCTAACTAAGACCAAAGTAATGAATAACCAGTACCCCTTTTAAAGATGGAATACTGTTACATTCGGTTATCCCTATTAGTATATACCGGCTTTAAAATTCTACATTCAAAGCCGTTTTCTCATAACCAGCTTCTCTTTCCATTACTGACTGGATTTCAAGTAGAAAGTATATTGGTATTTGGACTAGTGTTGAATATAAACAATGTTGGTTTTCAACCGACTTGCGCAGTCTTGTAGCAGGTGGAAGGGTTTCTTTCTCAAAGTCATGTAGAATGATGTCAGTATAGCGAACAATCGCTTGATCGATCAAGATCAATTAAATTGTAAAAACCCGGAATTTTTGAGGGTAATTTGCGCATTTTACCAATTTTTCGGATAAAATATTGTGGGGACTAATTTGCAAAAAGTTTGTTCAGAGGGACTAAATTGTAAATTTTGGGGGACTAAATTGATAGAGAATTGAAATTTTGAGGATTTATGTGCAATTTTTGAAAAATTGCACAGCCCTATAAGAATGGGCCACGTGCCCATCCTCTTTCCTCTCTCTCTCTCTTCTCTCTCCTCCCCCCCCGAATCCTCTCTCTTCTCTCTTCCTCTCGGCCGCACCTCCGCAGAGCCGCTGTCAGCCGCCGTCCGGGCCGCCCACCGACCGGCGTCGCCTCGCCGAGCTGCCACGAAGCTCCGCCGCCCTTCGCCACTCTACGCCGCCGCCTGTGTTGTCGGGAAATGCCATCGAAGCCGGTTTGACCCATTTCGGTTTTTTTGTCACCTGCGACGATTCCGGCCACCTTTCGGCCTCAAATCGGTCCCGTTGGATTCGTATCGTCACAAGGATCATCAAGGTATATATATCTCAACTCCATTTTGCCCGGATTGAAAGTTGGTTTTTCGCAGGAGGACGATCGAGGGCTTGGAATTGGTTCCCGATCCTCCGGGCGATCGTCAACGACACCTTAAGGACTTAATAGCGTGGCGTCACTATTCTGTTGAGGTAGGAGTATAGTTACCTTCATTTTATACCGTTTTTAAGTTAAAACTTATTTTCTGCAGCATATTAGAACAAGCGTATTTTTAATGATTTGAATTGTATGTGATGGAATTTGGTTATACGATATATATTGTTCTGGGAATTTGCTGTATGCAGGTTATTTGGGTTTATCAAAAATAGGGCCGTTATGCTGCCCGTTTTTTTACAAAACCCTATTATGCATGTTTTACTGAAAAACCAAAGTACAGTAGCTTTTACACTTCAAATCTGTATTGCACGTGTCATAGAATCATACATGAGCACCGTGTTAGCATCGTGGGTTTTACAGTGTGGCGTTGCGTGCCCCATCGTTAGTGAAAGTCTGTAAACTCACGCGAGGTCTTGTTACTTCTGATTACCTCCCCATTTGATAGGTGTAGGCAATTCGGTTGCCCTCCAGATTTGGTAGGCGACACATGGGTGTTCCCTCTAGGTATGGGTTAGGTATCAGGCAGGCTGTTAGGTACACTTAGTGCCATCATCCTAGGTTTCCATAGATAAGAGGATGTGAGCTCATGGGTATGGGTTGATTTGTGTCATGTGCATATGGAGTGATGGTTTTGATTACAGTGTTATATATATATTGGCTCCTGGTTTGGATTATATATATACGTGTGTGTATGTTGTGGATTTGAACTAACCATGTAGGCGCTATTTTTCCCCGAGGTAACTATTTTCTTACTGGGCATTATATGCTCACCCCCCTACCTTCCTCCTCAGGTGGTGTCCAGTGCGATCTTGGTTATCAAGAGGAGTAAGAGGTCATCTTGATTGCAGTTCGTCTCTTGGTAATGTTAGGAGTTTGTTGTCGTAGTCTTTGGACTATTTGGATTGTGTGTTAGCATTTAACCAAGATTACTGCTTTCTATTTTGTCTGCAAACTTATGCTTGCCATTCTGGTGTTTGACTTTTTGGTGGATGATGATGATGCTGGGTTTTGTAATTAATTTTATGTTTTTAAGTAATTGTTCAATTTATGTTTAATGGTGTATACGAACTATGAGAGTGGTTCACGGGATGGAATTCTGATTATTTTATTTAAATAGACTGTTTTTATAAAAACTAGAACTTTTGATACTTTTCAAATAAATTAAGGAATTTCTCACTTTTGTGAAATTCCCCTTCTGTCACTAGCACGGATTTTGGGTCGTGACATAAATAATGAATTCCTAATCACACAACTATACTTTTACTTTATACATCTGATATTCTTGAAGTATGCTAATTTGTACCACAGGCCAAGAAACCTTACATATCACTGGAAAAAATCAAGAGAGAAAATTATTTGTTTTTGTTATACAACTATAGTTTATATGAGACATAGAGATCCCCATACAAGATACATGAAGAAGAAAGTGTGTTTAATAATCAACACAACTTCATTATTTGACCAAAGTAATAACAAATATTCCAGATCACCCCCCAACTAATAGGAAACCGATATCGAGACCTTTAGAGCCATCATAATCTATAATTTGACTCTACAGAGGCCACCAATCCAAGCCATCATAAAATTGGAATAATTAACTACAACCGCATCAAATTAGAGATAATATAATTAATCTACAAAGATGGATGTTAAGACATCTTACAATTCTTTCATATTTTTGAGAAACACATGGTGTACTTATTTAAGAAAAATAATAAAATTCCACCCCCAGAATTGTATTATTTACGTCCAGTAATTTTCCATATATAGAGTGCTTGTGATAATTAATTAGTTTGTGAAAGCCAGACGTGAGACGCCATCCCCTCCAATAAGAGCAGTGTTAGACTGACACCAAGAGTCGTCGTCGGTGATGAACTGCATCCATGAATCGTCTTTGTCTTCGTCTTGGTCGGCGCAAGACGACGATGCCATGGGAATGTCCGGCGACATGGTTTCAGATTCATTGATTACGCCTTGTGAGCTCTCCATTAACGATATGCTGCATTGTCCTTGTTGTTCTTCAATTTCGGAGCATATGCCATTCTTCTTGAACACCCGGCACAATGCATACGAATCCTGTATAGTCAGTCATGTACTGTTTATTATGATTATGGTTATTTTTTTTGAGGTGGAAATAACACTCATTATAAATTTATAATTTACTGCTGTTTAGGAATTAAATTTCGATGAAGACTTTAAGTCACACGTTCTTGTACCTTAATAGATTGGATGGTCTTAAAAAATGAACAAGCAATAATAGTAAATTAAGACACAGCAATATCATGTATTGTTCAAGAAACAACACATAAAAGCAATAAAACAAAACTAACAAAAAGTGTGATGATAGATATTACATGCCCCATCTATATGTAATTATAAGCCGTACATCGTGGCAAAAGAATTCTAAGGTAATTTTTCTTTTCTTTTTTCTTAAAGGAAGGTGATAAATATATATAATATCATATGATAAACGAAATTGACATACACATATGCTTACGGATATGACAAATAGTCAGACTACAAAAATTTCATGGGAACGCCATTTAATTATTGTTTAGTATACTTCATTTGAACTTCAGAGTTTGAAGAGAGGGAATAAAAGTATAAAGCTAGTTTACCTACAAACAAAAAAAAAAAAAGAAATTTAAAATCTAGTTATATGACCAATAAAATCAGTCTTAAAAATTGTTTGGACTTAATTAGATCAAACTTGGTCAATTATTGGGGCTAAATCTAATATGTTTTTCAACGTTGACAGCGTGCTTGACACATCGAAAAAGATTATGGATAATCCACTAGGTGACCAATATGGCTTACTAGGGACGTTGGAATAAAGTAAAAAGTGGCCCCCAGACCTTCTTAACACCCCGAAAGTAATGTGGAGCATGATCTGCTTTTGGGGCAGAAAATACACCTAAACTAACCAAAATTCGGTATATATCTATTTAATATATAGTTTAAGATCAGAAAAACAAATAAACAAGTGCTTATTAATTTTAGCTATAGCTTATGAGGAATGTTACTTTTGTCTTACTAGAGAAAAAGGCATATATAGAGATGGACATCTAACACTCAAGAGATCTAACACTAGTACAAGCAACGAATATGCAGATATATTAATATATACATATATATATATATATTGAGAATAAAACAACGTAAATAACATTTTAGAGCATTAATTATTTAGAATAAAATCTGTTGATATTAACGGAATCAGAATCCTAAACTCTAGTAACTCTCATAAACAAAATTATGAACTTTTGTCCAACGTACTAATTAATTATTTTTGTGATCCATACTATGTGTACAACTAGCTAGTTGAATTAGTAAAGTCTCTTAACGAGAATAAAAAAAGTTTGGTTTCTAATCCAGCCTTTACCAAGGTAAGAAATAAAGAAGAGAAAAAAAATAAAAAAGAAAAGAGTTACTTATCTTCGACTTTGTAATTCTACCAAGAACAAATTATTTGAAACACAGAAGAAAAAATAAATTACGACTGGTTGGAGGCTGCTTTCATTGTTGATTTAGAGTGTGTGTAAGCGTGATAGGCGTGTGGTGAAACTTTAATTAGACTTTCTTTAATTCTGTGCCCTACCGTTGAAAAGATGGGGTGAAAAACAAATTAAAGAAAAAGGAAATGCTTTTATCTCGCCCTAGCTAGTCCCTGCCTCTCACTATCCCAGCCTGAGGGTGAGCTATATACATATATTTAGATTCATGCTTTTCGAGTCAAATGGCGACATGTGTCAGGAAATTCCAACTAAAAGTGTAAAAGTAAAGCGTAAAGAATGGATGGCTACCATAAAATATTAGTGTATATGTATATAACAAACAATCAAATATTATAGGAACAAAAAAAAGACAAATGTGACTTTTTTTTTAACTGGATTTGCTAAAATCTTCAACTAGCTGGGAGATAAAAAGCCACATATATAATGTAGGATTAAGCTTCACCGTTTTCTTTTCCCTGGAAATGATATGATAGCATGATAGCTAGGGGGTCTTATAAGTTTCACAATTGTGCGTTTTAATCGTATACTACATCACTGCCTCACTATTGTCATTTTATTTATCGTCATATTCAGATTCATTACAAACTCGTATCTCATATATATATATATATGTACATAGTATAGGAAGCTATATTTATAAATCACAGATTAAATTAATATTCATAAGAATAGTAACAAAAATAGTCAAACTAGCATGGGAGGACAGAAATGACTATCTAGATCATCGGATTCTTAAAACTCACGGAAGAAGAAATATTTGGGGTTGTTCGAACAATAGTCAAAACTGAAGTAATGGAAAATAAAATATAAGTCAAAATGTAAGCAATTACCTTTGATATGAAATTGTCCATGACAGCATAAAATAGATGATGGTCATGTTTGAGGACCAATCATACTAACATAATTATTAAAAAAAAAATTATGAGAACCCTGCAGAAAATATGATTTCTTTATAGCATGTTTAATTTACTAATAATTCATTCAGATTCAATAATTATATCCTATTATAGAAAACATTCAGTACTTGCTATTATCACGTTTATTTTTCTCATTTATACTCATCAATCCATTGCTAAATAGATTAATTAGTTGTGGATGTGAACCAAGTTGAGATGTGCGTACACGGCACGCCTAATTCTTAATTTCTTAATTGTTCATTATAACAAACAAGTTTACTCAACTTTATACAACGTGACGATCAATATTTTCCGAAAATAATGCATGGGTGATAAGCTACGTCACGTTAGGTACGTACCTGAATTCCAGAGCTGTCTTCACAGTCTTTGTCATCAAGGCGATACTCATGCATTACCCAATCGGTCCTAATTCCCTGCGGTGCCCGTCCTCGGTAGTAAACCAATGTCTTCTTCATCCCAATAGCCCGATTCTGACACGTCACTCTCCGGTCTTTCCCGGTCGACTTCCAGTACCCGGCTCTCGTCGCTCTATTCGTTCTGAACCCATTAGGGTATTTCCGGTCCCGGGGTCCGAAGAAGTACCACTCCGGATCTCTACTCGGCAAAAATGATTTTTCTGATAGCAAAAGAAAAAAGTCAAATAATTCTGTGAATTCTTTTCTAGGAAAAAAAAATTAACAAAAGCAAATAAAAATTAATGTTGCAGAATTAAATTTAACCTGCTAATTCCCAGGGCTCGCATTTGTAGAGATCAACTTCAGGAATTATATCGAGTTCGATTTCTTGGCCGTTGATTTTCCTCTTGAGGTAGTAGTTGACAAGCTCCTCGTCGGTCGGATGGAACCGGAAACCGGGAGGTAATCCGACCGGAGACATTTAAGTATTTGAATAGTACTCTTGAGTTTGAATTTTAATTTCGAGTTGTTTCGAGAGTTATGATTTGTACTGTCTAGCGATATATACGTAGTAGTAATACTACTATGCAGCTAGGTAGTTGTAATTAAGGTCAGTTTTGTTATGGCAACCATTATGATATATAGTATTAAAAAGAGATCATAAGTCCCTTATCTTTGGGTCTTTTTTCACTTTCCCTTTTGCAGATTCTCAGACAAACGTTCCTCTCACTACATCCCATGCCATACTTCTGTTCCAAGATTTTTTTTTTTTTTTTTTTTGGGGGGGGGGGGGGGGGGGGGTTTCTCTTTTGTGCAGTTTTTAGAAGAAAATAACATGATACCTTCGTATAAAATATATACATATGTACTTTACGAATAACAAAATTAGTCATGCATATACAGAGTACAGACCGATGTATGCAATAGGGGCTGGTCAATTTCTTATCTGTTATTTTACTCTTTACCACCAGAGTCACCACCGACCAGCATGTTATACAATTTTTCATTTTAACTTTTTTTTCCTATATTTTTGGAAAGCAATAAAATCAAATACTGATGTTAAGCGGCAAAGACAGATACTAAACCGGATTTAAGCATTACTAAGGTTATTACATTACATGAATGCAGAATGCGCAACTGAAAATACTAAAAGAACTAAAAATAGTAAATGATATATATGATGTTAATAATGTTCTATACACATATATTAATATATGATGCTAAGCGGATATAATTGTCTCAAGCATTACTCTAATATCAAAAAAATACTAAAAAGCATGTGAATATTGCTTTCTCCTTAGCATTACTTCTATAATGTCATAATTATTTAAATTCTACTATTATTTTAGTATGGTACAAAGTTTTATATAACAATGTGTGATATTAGGGGGGAAAATGCGGTAGTATAATGAAAATTTTAACAAACGTATTATTTTATTTATTAATCTTTCCTAATGAGTATGTGTTTCTTTTTGTGTTGTCCAATTATAAAAGTATAAATACCTAGTACCTAGCAAGCTAGCTTAACTTGGCATGATCAGATACAACCAATTATAATATCGAAGAGAAAATCGTGAGAGTGAAGTGAAGCCGCAGAATTATGGCAATGAGAGTGACACTTTTTGTTTTTGCATTCAATCAATTGTAACTTTTTTTTCTTTTGTGAACTTTTAACGTAATAATTACTCAGCAAATAATATCCGCTTCGATGGAGTATCTACTTTGGGTCTTACTTTTGTTTTTTCTAGCCTTCCCTTTTATCCTTTTCCTATCTTTATTTTTTCATGGTGCTGCTCTTCCAAGATCTTATTACTATTTTAGTAAAGTGGACAAAAGTAGGTTCTTCTATTTGACATCTCAACTCATCTTTTCAGAATTTGTTAGCCAACAAGCAATAACCCTAATTATCTCCATTACATTATTTTTCTTTAATTTATTTTTAATGTATTATTTTAATATGACATAATTAAGCAGTTATTTTTCTTTTTTTCCTTCTTTTATTTACAGTTGGCTGTCAGACAGGATCTTGTGGTCTCAACTACGTTAATTATGCTTTTTTTTTTGGTTCGGAAAAGAAGTTCTATGTGACAAAAGTGGTATATTAGAATTGAATTAATGTTAGATCTGATCTCATGCATGATTAGTCATGCCAAACTTTCAGTTAGTGAAATTCCTTTTCTTTTCGTTTTTGTTGTTCCGCGTATATATATATATATATATATATATATATATATATTTATATATATATATATATTTATATATATGGCCTATATATATATGGCCATAATCCAGTAGGTAATTTTTTTTATATATTTATTAATAGATATTTTTATTTTAGTCGTTAGATTATTTAATATATATCATGATTTGAATAGTTAGACAAAAAAAAATAGTAAAAATAAATATACATTATTTAATATATATTTTTTTTATTTTTTACCATAAGAAGATACACGGACATAATAAATTTTAATTAAACAAAACAATATCTATAAATAGGTAAAAATAAAAAATGTACTCACGGACATAATAAATTTTAATTAAACAAAACAAAAACAATATCTATAAATAGGTAAAAATAAAAAATGTAGTCGAATGGTACCCATATATATAACCAGATAACTTGGAAAGAGAATCAATGAGAGGGAATATTAGAAATTGTTCTCATTTCAATGGTAATTTTGTCCTGTATGGCCGGTCGGGCATATGAATAAACAGTATGTTCATTAGTTTTACAAATGTTACTAAGTTTTTGTAGGAAATTTGTAAAACCCCAGTTTTAATAAGGGTATTTTGATATTTTTACTAAAAAAACAAAACAAAACTAAAACAAATTACATATATATATATAATCTCTCTCTCTTTCTCTCGTCCTCTCGGTTTTGCACCTCTCCCCGAAGAAACCCACGACCGAAACAAGCCCAGCTCTAATGACCAGCTTCCGCTGTGACTCAGCCACCACCACTGCCTTGGATCGATGTGTTGTCACCGTAGGAGCTCACCGCTAAAGTCCCACTATGATCGGATGTCCCCATCGTCAGCATCGACGCAAAACGTCCACGGGAAGATTTGAACACCGACTACATTTCCGGCCACCTCAGGCTATGAAACTAGTCTCCTAGCTTTGTCTCGTCATGAAAATCATTATGGTATATATATCTTAATTTGAAATTGTCCGGATTAAATTTTTCTATTTTTGATAATTTTGAGTTAGTTTAGTTTTATATTAAAATTTTTCAATGTGACCGCTAGATCGTAAAATAAACCTCATATTTGTGATATATTCGTAAAAACAAGAATTTTGATATATAAATATATATAAATTTATTTACTATGTTTGGGGATTGGCATAAAAAATGAAATATGACGGCTCAGATTTGTGTCACTTTATATTCCACGGTATCAGGTTTCAGTCCGAGCTCAAATTGGTCAAATCATATATCTAACTTAGCTAATTAGGGTACTAAGAATTCAGTAGAGATATCTGTTTCTCCATTCAAGGTTATTTTGGAAAATAGTATTTTCAAACCAAATCATCGACGATTTGAAAATGAAACTGGGCCCTCCAAACGACACCCAAACGATGTCAAATGTCCTCCATAGCACCATACTATTATTTTGACACTCGATTGAGGTGGGAGTTCTGTAAAAACCCGGAATTTTCGAGGGTAATTTGGGCATTTTACCAATTTTCCGGATAAAATATTATGGGGACTAATTTGCAAAAGTTTTGTTCGGG
>JXTB01000307.1:479573-526433 GCA_002914805.1 Parasponia andersonii | reverse complement strand
AAAAAAAAAAAAAAAAAAAAAAAAAAAAAAAAAAAAAAACTACTGTTAACATAAGTGAGTTGGGACCTTTTATGGCCCAACTGAGTTCTTTTAAATATGGAGACTTTCTTAGAATAAGTGAATCTAGGAAAGAAGTAAGAAAGTGGATCAAATGGTTGTAAGCTAACTATTTACATGTAAATCGTGTTTGATCATGCATACAGAGGATGGTAGAGTAGGTTTTAAAATGTGCAAATTCTCGTAACATGTGGAACTTAATCTGATAGATTGATCTTGGATAATGCACGAGTGTTTGGTGAGGTTTCTAGACTACTGGGTAGAATGAAATGCTTGGGAACAGCCACTCTTTATGTAGAAACAGGGCATGGAAAGCCTAAAAGAGATGATTTCTAGGAGGCGTGTACTACTAAAGGCTTGATCTTAAGCTGAGAACTTAGTTCTAAGAGGTTCTATGGTGATTTTAGCCTATTGGGTGGGACAAGAACTAAGAGAAGTTCCAGATTTTGCGGCTGCAGCGCATCGAAAGGGGAAAGGCAGAGAGAATTGAAAGGGGAATGGCTAATGTGTGTGAATGTTGGTCTGATTTTATGAGGAGAGCCTCCTATTTATAGGCAAGCT
Source organism: Parasponia andersonii (assembly GCA_002914805.1). Taxonomy (NCBI): domain Eukaryota; kingdom Viridiplantae; phylum Streptophyta; class Magnoliopsida; order Rosales; family Cannabaceae; genus Trema; species Trema andersonii. The sequence continues at coordinate 525,815 of JXTB01000307.1, read as the reverse complement.
TGTAATTGATAACTAAGTAAGTAGTGGGGGCAAAGTAGTTTTTTAGAAACAAGAGGAAGAGCTTTTCTGCCACCTGGCAGAAAAGTTGACATTCCTTTTGTCATTTTCATTACTAAAAATGGTTTCTCATATGGCCTAGGTTAGGTTCTAACCAATTGTAAATTGTAATTTTCTAGCACCATGAAATTGCTAGTTTTTTGCCTTGGATTTCTATTTCCTGAACTGAGCAAATGCATCAACTGTTGCCACCTAGCTCATTTCATGGTTAAACCGTGTATGCGGGTCGTAAAACCAACTGGTTCTGGGGTTCTATTTCTGCATGTAAGCAGGGATTTTTCCCTATATTTTATGCATGAAAAACCTCTTCTAGAAACCCCATTAGGGTAAAGGGTTTAGCGTATAAGTTCAACTAACTTACTTCCTACGTTTTCCCTCTGTTTCTGCTCTTAATTGGTTCTATCTTAATCTGAATTTGATTGTAACTTAGTTGATTCTTTCAAATATGAGTCTAGGGGCTTACCCCAAAACAAACTTATAGAAGTTTTGACATGAAATATATGGGATGGGATCTGTACAATTTTGTAAACATGAGCAATGCCTTGGAATCTTGAATTCATTTGTCTTTGGTAGTTATTTCTCAATCATTAATTTATGGCCTCATGTAAAATTTGATAGCTTGTGTTGATTTATTTCGATGACAGCTACTGGTACAATTTCGATGCCAACAACTGGAGTGCTGTGTACAAGCACACATATGGTGAAGACTTAAAATTGAAAGCTGGTTATGATTCGGAGGTCCGTCTTGGCTGGGCATCTCTTTGGGTAAGCAGTCCTTGTTTGCTAAGTGTGTTACTTTTAGGATACTTATTGTTTGTTTGCTCTTTCATTTAGCAATATTAAACACGCAAATTAAAACATAAGGGTTTCCTTCTGGAATTGCGATTCTGATGTTTGCTTGTATATTCTTATACTGTGATGTAGCCATATTCTTGTGTGGTTTCAGTCAAATTATCTGAAAATAGGAAAAAGAAGAAAAAAGTCCTTGTCTAGATTCTCTGGAATTGGTTTTCGTATCTTGGTTTTACATTTTTGTTTGTTTGTTTGTATATGTATTTGTTTGTCTTACAATTGCATGACTAGTTTGCTCCAGGTTCTGATTGTATACAGTTCAACAAGACACTATACTTACTGTTGACAGTCATAGACAGCGTGAAATGCTTCCATAATTTTGCAGCTTTATAAATGTTTTCAATAGAGAATAGACTTACAAAAAGAAAGAGTGCTTAGGCCCTTAAACTTGTCCATGGCATATGTTGGTAGCTTTTAATGCCACAGAATGGCAATTTGAGATTATTAATTAACTTTTGTGCTGTACCTCGTGAAGTCTGATTGCTTCTATAGTCTACTGCATGAGTTCATTTACAAGTTTCCTAAGTATAATATGTGTTGTACAGTGAATGGACCTTCTATTTGCTGTATTCTATATATATATATTTTAAAGCAGAATATGTTTTAGTTTTCAAGCATGCATTTAAATGACTTGAAGCTTGATAAAGAGTGGGAGTTACAACATGCATCATTTGTATATGTGAAACCAATTGAAATCACGATATTTGCTGGCATTTAATAATACGGAAATGGAACCAGTGAGAGTGTAGAATGAGTCGAATAATGAAAATGGGGTGGTTTTATTTCAGGTAGGAGAGGAAGGTGGGAAAGCAAAGGCAGCCCCGTTGAAGATGAAGATACAATTTATGCTCCAAGTGCCACAAGACGACATAAAATCATCAGCCTTGATGTTCCGGGTGAAAAAGAGATGGGATATATGAGTAGTGTGTTTGGGAATGTGGGATGAGGATGATGATGTTTTTCTTAGCAAAGGTCTTTATTTGAACATTATGCGTTGATGTAATGATAATGGATATTTTGGCTAAATGACAATGCTCTAGTATCTTAAGGTTAGTTTTGTGGGTTATAAGAAATCTTTTTTTTTTTTAACACTCGGTATTTTACATAGGCGCATGAAATAGAAAAATGATGAAATATTTTGAAAAGGTGTAGGCAGTAGGGGTAGGGGGATGAGCCAGAGCCAGGTTATTGGAGTAGTTTAAAGAGGAAAGCAGAAGAAAGGGTAAGAGAGTCGAAAGAAAGAAGACAAGAAGAGCGGAGCTTTTTGTTGTGGTGTGGTGTGGTCCCTCTTTGATGGGTGGTAGCGGTAGCTCTGCCAAGGCTCTAAAGTCAAGGCCCAAACACTAAATGGATACTAGTGCTGCTGTTGCTGCTGCTCTTCCTTGGAGTTGGATCTTTTGTATGGTAATGATAATAATACCACTCCCCAACTCTCGTATTTACAATAGTACACAGACCTTTTCGTTATATATCTCTTGTAATTGAGAAGAGAGATAAAGTAACATGACTATAAATGTAGTAGTAGCAGCAGCAGCAGCAGCACAAAGTTGACTATAAACGAATTGTTGTTAGTGGGTTTAAAGTCATTATTTGGTAAACGTGGGCAAACGATTATGAAACTGATACTGATACTTTTAAAAGTGTTTATAAAAGAAAAATGTTGAGTAAAGTGAAAAGGCTTTTTTAACTTAATTAATTAGTTGAAAAAATAAGCCATGTCATAACTCAAAATCCGGGTTAGTGGCAGAAGAGGAATTTCACAAGAATGAGAAATTCTTTAATTTATTTGAAAACGTCTAAAAGTTATAGTTTTATAAAACAGTCCATTTTAAATAAATAAAATATTTGGAATTTCATTATATGAACCTTTCTCACAATTTGTATACGCCATTAAACATAAATCGAATAAATACCGAAAAGACATAAATTAAATATATGTTCAAACATCATTATCTTCCACGTTAGAACTGACATCAGAATATCATACATGAGTTCATAGACAAAAATGGAAAGTAATAATCTTGGTTCAATGCTAAAATAAAACTCAGACAATCCAAACACCACAACAGTACACTTCAAGTATTACCAAGATAACGAACTACAATCCTGATGGCCTCTTACTCCTCTTGATCTCTAAGATCACACTGGACACCATCTGAGGAAGGGAGTGAGCATAAAATGCCCAGTAGGAAGAATAATTACCTCGATCGAAAACATTTGAGTGATAAAAAGCTCCTGCATGGTTAGTTTAAATCCAATACGTACATATATGATAATCCAAATCCGGAAATCATCACGTATATGTATAAATAAATCAGTATAATCAAAATCATTCAATTCAGATGCATATGACACAAATCAACCCATATCCATGAGCTCACATCCTCTCATCTGTGGAAACCAGAATGATGGTACTAAGTGTACCTAACAACCTGCCTAACACCTAAGCCCATATCCGGAGGGGATACCTATGTGTTGCCTACTAAACTTGGAGGACAACCGAATTGCCTACGTCTGCCAAATGGAGAGATAATCAGAAGTAACAAAATCTTGTATGAGTTTACAGACTCTGTACTGACGGTGGGGCCTGCAGCGCCATACTGTAAACCCACGATGCTAACATAGTGCTCATGTATGATCCTATGACACGTGCAACACATAACTGAAATGTGAAAATAATCGTATTCTGGTTTTTCAATAAAATAAGTATATTAGGTTTTTATAGAAAAATGGGCAGTACAACAACCCTATTTTTGATATACCAAAAATAATCTGCACTCAGAAAAATCTCCAGAGTAATACAGTATATATATCTATATCATACCATCACATATGTTCAAGAAAATCAAAAATCATGTTTGTTCTCATATGTTGCAGAAAATAAGTTTTATTCGAAAATAATATAAAACGGAGGTAATCGAATTCCTACCTCACAAGAATAGCAATACCATGCTATTGAATCCTCAAGGCGTCGTCGACAATCGTTCGGAGGGTCGAGAACCAATTCCAAGCCCTCGATCGTCCTCTTGCGAAAAACTAACTTCTCAACGGAGCTTCAATTTTACAAACGGACCTCTTTACTGAATTCCTAACACCCAAAATAGCTAGGTTAGACATATAACTTGTCCAATTCGGGTCTAGGCCCACACCGGGCCGGTGGCACACAAATCGAGGCAAATCTTAGCAGTCCGATTTCGATTTTTGTGCCAATCACCAAATATAGATAATATATATCAAACTTCCCCATTTTCCGAGTACAATTCAAAAATGATAACAAAAATACAATCCAACGTCCGGATCAAAAAGTTAACTCAAGCTCAAAATATTCCAAAAATGACAACTTTTGATTCGGGCATTATGGGGTTAAGATATATATATACCTTGAGCTTCCTAACGAGACGAATCCAACGAGCCCGGTTAAAGGTCAAATGGTGGCCGGAATCGTCACCAGTGACGAGAAATCCGAAATAGCCGAAAATGACGCTTTTCGGCGAGTAGGCCTTGGCAGCAGTTGGCGACGGTTGGCAAAGTTTCCTGGCGGCACGGCGAGCTCGCGCCGGGTAGTTGGCAGGCCGGACAGCGACCTGGGCGACGGTGCGGCCCTCGCCGGTCCTTCGGCCGAGAGTGAGCACAGAGAGAGAGAGAGTGACTGGGAAAAAGGAACCCACGTGAGTAGGAATATATAGGACTGTGCAATTTTTTAAAAAATTGCACTATAGTCCTCGGTTCCTAAATCTCTATCAATTCTGTCTCCAAAAATTTACAATTTTATCCTTCTGTACAAAATTTTTACAAATTAATTCACCTAATATAATACCCGAAAATTGGTAAAATGTCCAAATTACTCTCCCAAAATTCTGAGTTTTTCCAAGCCAAATACATAAAAACAAGAATAGAGAGAGAGAGAGAGAGAGAGAGAGAGAGAGAGGGTTTTGGTGTTGTAATATTCTTTATGGCCTAGAATTAGATAGAATATTTACCAAATAGCGTATTTTATGTTATATTATGGTACATAGTTACATTGTATATTTGTGATGGGTTAAACTAAACTAAAGAGGGTGAGAGGAGGGAGAAAAGGAGATGAGAAAACTGATAAAGAGAGAAAAGCTGGGCGTACGTGCGTGTGTGTATGTAGATAAACAAAAAAACAAAAACAAATAATAATAAATGTAATATTAATATTAATATAACAAGAAAAGGGAATAAAAAAGGGAAAATTATCGTATCATCAGCCAAGGCAGGCAGTCAGAATCATCAGAAGCGAAACGAAATGACAACGCCGTTACCTCTGAGGCTTTCTATGCCTCTGACGACGGCCACCGCCTCATCCTCCATTGCTGCCTTTTCATCTTCTTCTTGTTCAGTAGAGTTTGGTTCCAAACCCTTTCACGCACTTTGCCCTAATTTCTTCGTCTTCTCAACCTCCTCCTTATCGTCATCTCATTCAAGGAAGCTGCCCCTGGCCCCTCATCTCTCCCGAAGGAAGGTAATGTTTATTTAAATGTTATCTCTCTGTGTCTCGACAAGACATTGATGATTTTTGATGATTTTTATTTTATTTTTGGGATTTGAATTGATTGATGTTGAGTTGAGTTTGAGTTGAGTTGAATTGAAGAGAGGGCTATTATTATGCACCTCCCCCTTATCTCTCTTACCAAGAGAATGCATCTCACTCACTTGTAGTAATTATATTATATTATATTATAATGTTTGGTGTTTTGACAGTCTCAACATTATTCCTCTGTGCTTGCATTTCCATTTACTGAGATATTTCGGATTAGTATTAGAATTGAATTTAGTAATAGGATTAGTATTAGAATTGTTTTGTTTCTCTTCATTTTCTCTCTGCAACTAACTACCTATACCACATCTACTCCATACCTTTTCTCCTTACATCAACTAAAGCCTAGCTTTTTGAAAAATAATACTTGTAATATAAAAAGGAAATATAAATATATAAATATTGACCATTTGTATTATTTATGTTAAATGAAATTTTGTGTTTTGCTTAATTCAACTTTTATGATCACGCATCACCACTTTTTGTGGGCAGTTGGTTTTCACTAATGATTTACTACCAGGGCCTCTCTTTTTCTGTACTGGTATAGTGGTTTTGCGGACATATTAGTAGAGATAGAGATTCAGATACCCCATACGAAGTGAGGAATGATGTGCGCATGTTTGGTTCTGACGATGAGGTCGGCACTCAAATCCCAACCCAAGCTCAATCACTTGTTGAAGGATCAGGGGCAGTTTTGGTGTCCGAGTTTAAACCTGTTCCCGATGTCGATTATCTACAGGTACATGTACTTCACGTTCTTGTTAAATTCTTCTAACTTGATGAGCTGTGTCCCTTATCCTCAAATTATGCCCTTTTCACTTTTTCTCCTTTGTGTGAATTCCTTCCATATGCACATTATTTGTCTATTTTTTTAAAAGATGGAAACAATCATTTTTTGCAGGAATTATTAGCCATTCAGCAGCAAGGACCTAGAGCAATTGGCTTTTTTGGGACACGGAATATGGGATTCATGCACCAACAACTTATTGAGATTCTTAGCTATGCAATGGTTATAACTGTAAGAGCTCGTGACTTTGTATATCTTACGTGGTATTATAAGTTAATAGTATATCTGAGTATACCAGGTCTTCACTGAAGCTTTGCCTTGCAATATGCATGCCAATCTTAATAGGTTTGTGTTGTTGCTTCATGGTCCTAATGCTTATCTACAACACAACTGCTTGCAGAAAAATCACATTTATACATCGGGCGCATCTGGCACTAATGCAGCTGTCATTAGGGGTGCTTTAAGAGCAGAAAAACCAGAGCTTCTTACAGTAATCTTGCCTCAGAGCTTGAAAAAGCAACCTCCTGAAAGCCAGGAATTGTTGTCAAAGGTAAGAACAAGGATAAAGTTACTCTCTGTTCTGGTTACCACATCCCTCTTTGATAGTTGAACTCAAGATTTTTCTGGTAGAATTCTGATGGTTTGTATGTGGTCAAATATTCTAATTGCTGATTCTCTCCGTTAGTTGGGGTTCAACGTAGCTTGATTTATCGTTTTTTTTTTTTTTTTTTTTTTTTTTTTTTTTTTTTTTTTTTTTTTTTTTTTTTTTTTTTTTTTTTTTTTTTTTTTTTTTTTTTGCTTATTGCTTATATTGAGTTGACTAATCAAGTATGTATTCCTTGCAATAATCTTTAATCATCAAGGATGAACGAGTACCAGAAACAGAAACCAGAACAATAATTTTGGTCAGGGCTTGAGCTAAATGAAGTTGCAAATGAAGCTGTCAAAAAATACGAAGCATTTGTAGTTCAGGGCCTGAGGATATTTTATTTGTGATACATTCACTTAAATTTTATTTAGTAAGGCATAGTTGGTTGTCACCATGAGAAGAACCCATTAAAAATTGTCAATCATTGTCTGAATTTTCAGGTGAAGAATGTGATAGAGAAGCCTCATAATGATCATTTACCCTTGATTGAAGCCAGCAGGTTTTTCTCGCCTTCGCTTTATATTGTCTGTAGAAGTTTTGTATTTTGTTTTTCTAGATTTCAATTACTCGTGTTGTCTGCCTAGTAGAGCATGTCCATGTTAAGTTATTGATGCTGTTTTATATTGTGATTGAAACAAATGACTGTCTGCTATAGGTAGTAACCTGTCTCATAGCTCTTGTAATGTGATCCTTGGTTTTCCATTTTACATGCATGTTAAAAGTTGTTGAACTGGTTTCCACTCAAAATAGGAGATTGCGTTATGGATTTCATTTGACTTATTCTGAAGGAATTTTCTCCTTTGCGTTTTCTCGGGCAACTGCTAATATGAACTAATTGATTGTTGTGCATGGTGAAATTGCAGACTCTGTAATATGGACATCATTTCACATGTACAGCAAGTGATTTGCTTTGCCTTTCACGATAGTAGACTGCTCATGGAAACTTGTCAAGAGGCGAAGAATCTACGAAAAATTGTGACTCTATTCTACTTAGATTAATTCCATAAATTCTTTATGTGCATACATTTAGAGGGAATTTATTTTTGTCTGTAAATTAGATTGGACGATGACAAATTGGCTGGCGTTTTGTAGATTATATTGGCGAGGAACGGGGCCAATTGCTCCACTCCTTTGTAAGGACTAAGGAGGTTATATTTACGTTCCAAGTTCCAACTGTCCCAAAGAGCATGTGCAAGATTTTCCCAAAGCGATTTGGGAGCATGTGCAAGATTTTCCCAAAGCGATTTGGGAGGTTTTACTTTTTTGACCTTTTTTTTTTCTGTATACCGTCAACTCTCCTCTCGTAGGTGTCAAACCTGCTAGTTACTGGCCTTTGGCTTTGATTAAATCGATGAGGATACTATTAAAGAGCGAGAGACCGAGGGGGAAAAAAAGGTCGAGTGAGAAATGTAAGATAAAGAGATAGTATATTTGTTTTACGCATTGTTTCCTGCAGATAATAAAATGCCATTGCCACTTTATGCTCTAAAAGTAGTACAAACATCTTTTGCGAATTAGCAATGCTATTAACTTTATGACTCTTTCCTGAAGTGATTTATGTGTAATTATTTGTATTCTCTTTCTCATAAAGTACTTTATTTATGATAACTTGGAGTAAATACAACCTGTGCTCTTTTGAGTTTCTACTTCATTTTCAACTAGATCCCTGAATTTGCATTATCAAAATGGTAATGTGAGAAGAAGAGCCCATGTAGCTCAGAGCACCTACTTCTCTTTTTAGCTATCCATAATGGTAAGAGCGTATGACTTAATTTTTTTTTTTCCCTTTTAAAGTTGTACTCGCTGCGTATAATATTATTAACTCATATGAGTCGCATATTAACAAACAAGTTCCAATTCAAAGCACTAGTATTATTCAGGAGAAGCAAGAGCAACAAGAGGAGATATTACTATAGGGCTCCTTATGGTGTGCGTTCCGTTCTGCTGGACCCAAACAAGGTCATCAAATGAAACAGCCCCCTTTTCTTTCCGTTCATACTTTATTGTCACATTTTATGATCTCACATCATACTTCTTTTCAAAATCTAATATTTCAGGCCATACACTTAACATAGAATCCTCTGGTGTTGTTATGTTAACCCTGTCAATTGCAGTAGTTGCAGCAACATTAGTTAAAGTCCTTCGAAACTTCCGAACCATCAACCCCTTACTATCATCATCATCATCATACAAAGCAATAAAGGATGGATGATTGAGATCCGGATACGAATTTTTGGGGGATGATGAGCAGTTATAGTAAACGGATCTTGTATTAGCAAATATCTAGTTCAAAGTGAAGTTCATGGAGCAGAGTAAGTTGACATAATCCTGGGGAGAAGCATCGTAGATCAAACCTGGGTCAAGTGCTCCGTTAGGATTGATGTGGCCTGATCCCATAGCTAAAGGCGATGCATTTGAAGGAGGGCTATTACTATCACGAATTGGGTTCAAAGTGTTATCTAATGGAGTTGCAGTGGTCATTATGGCAGACCTGATTGCGACTGCGCGCCATTTTGGATGAGCAGCTTTTAGAAGTGCAGCCACCCCAGCAAGGTGAGGACAAGCCAGCGATGTCCCAAAGTCAAGAGTGTAGTTAGTATACAGTGGTTGCTTTAATGGTCCTCTTCGAGCTGCTGATGTGGATGGAATCCAAGCACCCAACACAAGGGATCCAGGTGCCATTACATCTGGTTTTAACACATATGGGGCAGTTGGAGAAGGGCCTCTTGAAGCATAAGCAGCCACAAGAGGTGCGGGCCTTTTGTCCGTAAAGGTCTGTTGGAACTTCATACTAGCAAAGGGCTTGTTGGTTGTTTCTACATAGTTGATGAGGACTGCCGCATCCTTAGATGTGACTGCAATACAGGGACAAGCCATTCTTTTGAGTTCATATGGGTCAAGCTTATCATATACAAGTATGGCTCCAGCTAAATTGGAAAACAGAATACAAGTTATCTGAATATGGACATCGCCTTTGTCGCATACGACAATGCCCTGTACTGAAGCTTCAACAAGCATGGCAATGGAACTGCATGGTGATATAGTCTTGTTATAAACTAGCGGAAGATTAATGAAGTAGTCTTCCGAGTTATCAGCCTCAGCCGGATAAGTAGACCACCCCGTAATAGTTAAGCCATTTCCAAGTGTCAAGATTCCGGCGAACCAATGGTCAGTGGTACCTGCCGTAACGGTCAACACCCACGGGATGCCATTACGCATGCTTCCCATGCATGGCCCATAATTTCCAGCCGTAGTGGAAACGACTATACCTTTCTCCATGGCGGCAAAAGAAGCTTGGGCCAAAGGATCACGATGAAGTGGCGCGGGTTCGTAGCCAAAAGAAGTTGAAATCACGTCGACGCTATCAGCAATGGCTGCGTCAATAGCAGCAATGACATCGGCACCAGTGTTTAGATATCCTTCGTTCCATAAAGCCTTAAAAGACAGCTAGCCTAGTGTCACGGGTCGCCTCTTTGGCACTTCGAAATAGGCGGAACATGCAGCGCTTGCTATCGCTTGGAGCTAGCAAGTTAGCCTAGAACGTAAGCTTGTAGGCAAACAAATCTATTGGTTAGCCATGCCATAAGCAACACCGTGATAAGACAATAATATAGCATTGAGCAAACACAAAACAAGCAAATTTGATAACGGCAATCACATAATAAGCAAGCATATTGAGGTAACACATGAGCAACAAACAAGCAACAATGAAACACATAGGCAATATGTGGACATGAATAAACGTCATTTCCTTTATTGATAGAGCAAGGAGGTTCACAGTTAAGCTCCTATCATACTGGTGGTCAAGGCCACTCATAGGCACTCGGGTCACCCTCCTTAAAAAGCCTTTTGAGCTTTCAGCCTTCTGATAGGAGAAAACATGATTTTTACTCAGAAAACATATGACAAAATTGAGGCAAAATAATGGAAATTCAAATTTACAATAATTTTCCCCTAATTCTTAGCCCTCAAATATGGGACATTTGGCCATGGACTTGACTAATAATCCTAGATAAAAATACCCTTACATAATTACAAAATTTCCTACCTGTTGGCACTACCTTGAGCACAAAGCACCATGTGCACATTAGGTGTGAGCATCATGGGCCTTGGTGTGGCAACACGCCAACCTAGCACGCGGCGCAACGCCTTTGGCTGTTCCTGTGGCGTACCCGAAATAAGATACTCCGTCTACGTAATTTCCTGCAGCTATGGAGGAGCAGACGGTTCCATGGCCAGCGGTGTCCCTGGAAGAGTCCGCAATCTGTTGAGAAAGGTGAGGATATCTAGATTTGAGAGCTCGGTTGAAGTACCTAACTCCTATGAGTTTGGAGTTACAAAGAGAGGAACTGAAGTTTTGGCCTCCTCCTTGGCAATTCCCTTTCCAATTGAGCGGACTACTAGTAATATGAGTCATGCCATGATCTTTGAAACTCAAGCTCTCAGGCCATATGCCGCTGTCCACCACGCCGATCACAACGTCTTGTCCCTCACGTGACGCAGGCCATAAGCCCAAAGCAGATTTGAGGGAAAGAAATTCCGGGGTGTGAGTAGTACTCACCTTCGCCGTAAGGCGGTCAAGGCAGTATGCAGAGACAACCTGGCTGTGACCTCTTCATAAACTCAACCTGTTGCGCAGTTAAAACGGCACGAAAACCAGATACAGCATGTTAGTAAGTGTAGAGGAGAGAGGTTGATGATGGGATAATGGAGGAGTACCAATGATGATTACTCGAGAAAGCTTTTGGCATGAAGGACTTGTCCATGTGAACAATATAAGTGCATGATGATGTTGTTGACTTTACACTACTATGGGTTTGTGTCAACAAATTACACCATGCAATTAAGAATAGCAATGTAATAATTGATCTTAAAAGAGGAAAAGCCGCCTTATAATCACTAACAGATCTAAAGTACCCCCATTCAATTATGTATTTGCCTATATGTGAAAAATGATATCATGAGTAGAAAGAAATTAGCTAGGTTTCAAGTGATCAAATCCACTAATTAACCATGTGACTAATCTTAATCAACTGATCGCTTTCCTCTAGCTAATTACAAAATATGTTTAAAAACACACACACACACACACACACATATATATATATATATATATATATATATAGTTGATTAAACTTGTTTCTCTGTTTCTTAAGTCATGTTATAAATTATCAAAATTCTATATTGAATGTAATGTTGGATGTACCAAAAATTAGTCAGCCTTATTTGCACTGAGATTTTCAGGACCAGAGGGGCCAAATCAACTGTAATTAATGAACAAGAAGATAATAATTTTGTAGAATTAGTACTTGCTGAGAAACACTTGAAGTGGCAGTTTTAACTAAACAAAAAAAAGTAACGTAATAACGAGTCCTTTGGTCATTTCGAAATATAAAAGATTTTGCTTATTTTTAAAGAAGGTTAAGGTAAAATGTTAAGAAGAATAATCTTAAGAGACCAGTTTGAGATAAGAGAGTTACATGTGTAAGAAAAGAAAGAGGGATTTGAATAATATGCTCGTTTACCCCTTAACGAATGATAATTAGTCTACATTACGAAAGGCAAGTCCTTTCGTTTACAGTGTCCTACTAATCAAACAGTACGTTTTTATGTTAAATCTTTTTAAACAAAGCATTACATTAATCAGTAGTTGAAGCGCATAGAACCTTAAGACTGCAAGATCAGACATCGTAATAATTTACAGAATATGACTACTAGGTATCCACTAAAGTTTTTGAATTCAATAATCGAACAACAACTCATTTATATTGAAATATAAAGTCGTATTGGTTAATGAGGTGAGATGCACCCATTACTATAGATGTTGGCATATTGCTGTAAGTAGGGTTTAGAGGGACACAAAAAAAAAAAGGAAAAAAGAAAAAAAAATGCTTTTCCTAGTATTAATCTTTTTTTTTTTTTTTTTTTTTTTTTTAAAGTCTTTTGTCCCTTTATTATTTATGTCCTTGCATAAATTAGTAGTTTTTTTTTTCACTCTTAAAAAATAACAAGTAGTTGGTTTCTTTGGAAAAATAATTAATGACACAGTGCGAGATGTAAAATTGAGATATATTAAGGGGTGAATTATACAAAAATTATTTCTAAAGTTCAATGTTCTGTAATTTAAATTTTGAATTTTATAAAATAATATTCTAAGATTAAGAATTTTTTAAAATTAATATACTGAATTGATTTTTTTTGAACTAATTTTAGAACAAAAGAATAGTAATATCATTCATTAAAAATATATTAATCTTTATTATTCTACTTAAATTTAAAGATATTATTATTTTTTATAAATTAAAATTATTCAAAAAGTAATATAATATTAATTTTTAAAAATTATTAATCTCAACGTAACATTTTGTATAATTTAAATTTCAGACTTTAAAATACAAAACACTCGTTCCTCAATTATTATTATTATTTTGCAGTTTACCCGCTATTAAACTTTAGTTAATATAAAAATGAGAGCCACTGACTTACATAAAAATAAATAAGGTGAGGGAAAGGGCAGAGCAAATGAGAGAGACAGAGAGGGCTGGCTGAATTGAAAATGAAGGGTGAAAGTGAGAAGATACGAGGAGGAGATACTCAGTATTAGTGGGTTTGCAAGGGTTGCAGATGCGGATGCTTTTGCGGACAAATACAAGAATCCTATGTTGTCATAGATTGTTGGGGTTGCGGTTGTGGAATTCGAGCAAGAGGATGGATAAATCCGACCCAGATGACTCAGACAACCACCGCCTTAGAATAACATCCAAATCCAATCCAACAGTTGAACTTGATAGGTTTCAACAAGTTTTACATAAAGCTAACGGTACCCCCAGCAGTGCACCCACCCACAATTTTGCTTTGGTTTTGTAGCTAAGATAATATCTAGACATTAGATATAATACATGTTCGATATATGATATATCATATATGGGTTGTTTTGGTTGATTTCTTCCAGTAATAATATGAATCATGCCATGTCAACTGTGTGTGATCAGGTTCAGGTGGGGATGGGTGGGAGCAGTGCTGGCAACAAGGGTTGACCCCATGGGACTTAGGAACCCCAACTCCTATTCTAGTACATCTCCATCGGACTGGATCCCTTCCCAAAGGCAGGGCTCTAGTACCTGGCTGTGGCACTGTAAGTAAGTTAATTTGTGTGTGTTTTTGTCTTTACATTCATGATGATCATACAATATATTATTGTTTCGTATTATCTAATATTATAGAGTAGTGAATTAAATGCAGGGTTACGATGTTGTAGCAATTGCCTCTCCTCAACGCTACGTGATTGGTTTGGACATATCAGGCCAAGCCATCAACAAAGCTCTACAGGTGCGTACCCTATATACATATACCCTTTCTATCTGCATGCATGCTTTTAAAAAACAAACAAACAATGAAACCAGCAGCAAAGTTGAATTATGTAAATCCTCTAATTCTTTGTCTCTCTACTGTCTACTGTCTACTCCTACTCTTTAAATTGTCAAGGGCAGCTAACTTCCTCCCAACCGAAGTCAAGTCATTTTACATTTCTCAGGGCCGATTTTTTCACTTGGCACCCAACTCATTTGTTTGATCTCATCTTTGATTACACGTAAGTTGCCTTGCCTGCTTTCTTTCCTTTTTATCTTCTTATACCATACTGTTACTATAGCTTGCTTGTGGCCTCTTTGTGTGTGTGTGTGTGTGTGTGTGTGTGTGTGGGTGGGTGGGAGGAATCGGGAATGTTCCTGTTCGTCCGACTTTGAATTCTTCAAATCATCACATTCCCAATCGACACAGCACAGCTTCTTTTGTGCAATTGAACCACACTTGAGATCAGCATGGGCAGAGAAGGTTGGAGATATCTTAAAACCAGACGGCGAGCTCATAACTCTCATGTTTCCTGTAAGTAACCCATCATCTCCCACTTTGAATTATTATTTTTATGTCCAGCATAGTTTCTGGAGTATGGACTATTGGTGACTGACATAGCAAATTCTTTTGATGACAGATCGGTGATCATGTTAGTGTTGGTGGACCTCCTTACAAAGTATCAGTTTCGGAGTAACTTTCTGCTTCAATTCTCTCTTAATTAATGTTATTTTTGGTTTTGATCATCTTAAACTCTGTTGCTTTGTTGGTCAAATTTTGGAGAGATGGTCTTGGTGATTTTTTTTTCATTTTTTTTTTCTCTTTCAATGGTGCAGTTATGAAAAGGTTTTGCATCCTATGGGCTTCAATGCCATCTCAATCGTGGATAACGAGTTAGCTGTTGGACCTCGCAAGGTATATGTAGGTTTATATGATGAGGTTTTTCTAGTTGAGTTAGAGAATCTTTGATTGCAATATTCACTCATGGCTTAATAGAAGTATTATAGTTAGATTATTGTCATACAGGGAAGAGAGAAGCTTGGAAGGTGGAAGAGGTCACTCACCAAATCCTGTCTATGAAAATGAGTCTTTTTCTTTGTCTACTCTCTCTCTCATCTCACCTGAGCATTATTTAGTCAAGAGGGAAGGATAGGCTTGATTATTTGTTAAAAATAAGCACATTCTTCCCTTAATCTTGCTCGCATCGCATATGAATTGTATTTTTATACACTGCCTTCTTCCCTAAAACATTTTACAGATTTTCATTTAAAAGTGGATTAGATTCAGACAACGGAAAATTAGAGGCTATTACCTGTGTATGGAGAATTAAACATATATCTTTAAGGGAGGCCAAATCCAGTCCCTGCAGATGTTTTTCAATAAACTGAGAATGCCCGACGTTTCTTGGCTGAATTCCAAGGGCCTACATTTAAATCACACGAACAGGTTTAATGGCCCTGCCCAAAACGTTGTAAATGGACACCTCATTCTCGAGATGGACTGAAGCCAAACTCAGACGCCTCTGTTCGTAGCGAGCAAGGAACTGTTGGAATGGGGTTTGCGATCCATGATCACTCTGGAGCTGTTATTGCTGCTGGTACTAGAGTGTGGTCTGGTGGAAAATGCTGTAAGTGCTGGCATTTAGAGAAGGTTTACTTTTTGCTAGATCCAAAAGCCTTCATCTAGACCAGAGATGATGGATTATGATGCTTTGAAGGTTGTCCATGGTCTGAAATGCAAGTTTCCTTCTTTGGCGGACAATGCTTGTCTTTACTCTGTGTTTAGTCTTTTAACTTTTGCTAATTGTGTGGCACTTGCTGCTTTATTCCTAGAGATAGAAACAAGGTAGACCACGCTTAAGCTTCAGTTTCTTTTGATCTATCCACTATGATGATCATCTGGCATGTTTCTGTTCCTTTGTTTTTATCGTCTTATGTTCTTGACGATATGAAGTACTTTTGCTTTCAAAAAATTCCAGTCCTTGCGGTTAGTGGTTCAATAACTAGTCAACGTTTTAATTACCAATCTATAGATTGAGAATTGACTGGTTAAATACGGAGACCGATATAATTTGGATTGGAAAACAAATTCTTCATAAAAATATATGCATGTTAAAAGGACGTGAATTATATATTGACGTGTACAATAGCATTTTCCCACATAGACGTGCTTTTTAAATAAGAAAAACATATTAGATGGCATAATTATTTATCTGTTATATAATCAAGTTTATTTCAAATTGTGCACAAATTAGTAGGGTTATTTTCGCTAGGAAAAAAAAAAAAAAACGATATATAATATATATTTGTTACAATTTGAAATGTTGATTTGTGATTTGTAATAAATCTGTTAATTTAGATAGCTATTAATCTCGAACTGATTGGTTGATCAATTCTATTTAATTGATATGTTGATTCCACCAATCCCTAATTAATTAGTTCCATCAAATCTCTAATTAATTGATTTCCTAAGTCGTAATTATATTCCACATTACTAATCTATAAATAGGAGTTCTTGCAAATTAGTAGTTCTCTATATCTCTATAGCTAGATTCTTCCCAGTGTTTTCTTTTATGGTCTTGGTATTGTATTTTTATTATTTTATTAACACGAAATTAGATTTGTTGTCTTTTCATGAATAAATAAATCCACATGGTTTTTAAATAATAAATATCAGATGTTTTTGTCAAGGTATTACATCGTATCTTATTGTCTATTATCTTATCAATTATCTTCATTTATTATACTAAAATTTGTACCAAATTTTTGATATCAATATACTATTTAATTGGTGTATTAAAATTTACTACAAATAAATAAATCACATTTATTAATTGCATATTGTTAACTCACGTACTATATGTATTATTATTAAAAATTTGATAAAATTTTGATACAGGTAGCATTATCTTTTATTATATGAAACTAGGTTATTTCAGTTTTAGCATGAAGTGGCAGAATTGTTATTGCATAAAAGGCAAGAGGGGTCAATTTTTCAGTTTAGGGGAAACAAAAAGTTTTTTTTTTAGTTTTTTAAAAAAAAAATTAAGACCATTGAGTTGATTTTTAAAATAATGTGAAAATGAATTCAATAAAAATATACGTATATATATATATTTATATATGAGGCGAGTGCCAAGCGATGAAAATAAGTAGGTGAAATCAGTCTAAATGTCGTAAAGGTATACAATTTTAGGATGTTATATGTAAATTTGGAGAGTAATAACTAATAAGATTTGTATTTACACATATAACAAAAGAAGAAAAATGACGATAAATTTGGGTTGAGGCTTGAGGCTAAGACTTGGCGCATGGGCTAAGAAAGCAAAATGCATAGCAATATATGCATGGGATGGAATATGGAATGGTCAATGAATAAAGGGGAATGAAGGTACGTACGTGTATGGTGTGGCTGGGCAATAGATTAGGCGCGCACACACAATTAAGGAAGGAACGACCATTAGTATCGGATCATCATCCTTTTTTTCCAATACCAAATCCTTCTTTCTCTCTTGTCTTGGCTTGTATTGTCTTCTCCATTGCCTGCATTTTTTCTTTTCCTTTCTTTTGACTGATCTGTCTCTGCTTATTATGGTTCTGGTTCTGGTTCTGGGGTTCCGCTGTTAGAGATAATATTAATAATAATCCTAAGACTAACAACTAAACATACAAGAAAACAAGCAAGCAATAAGCAAGGGTTTGAATCGATCGAATGTGATTGATGAATATGGACGATCATCAGCGAATAGAAGACGACGACAGAGACGCACTTGCAGGCTTAACTAGTGTCCCTCCGCCCCGCAAGTCCCAATCTTACAGTCAGCAACTTCGAACCACTTCCGCCCCGAAGCGTGGCCACCACCAGCTCCGCAACCACAGCCTCGACGACACCCAGATTCCCCAAGTCCTCGTCGTCTACGACTCTTCCGACGACGACTTCTTCCCTTACTCCTCCAACCACCAGAGACTCGACCAGACTCTCTGCGCCAACTTCCCCTCCCCCTCTGACGATCCCCGCCAATGCCACCCCCTCCCCGAGTTCATTGGCGCCGGCGGTGGCTCTGGCATTTTCAAGGTCCCCACACGCGCTGCCGTCCACCCCGGTCGCCCGCCCTGCCTGGAGCTACGTCCCCATCCCCTCAAGGAAACCCAGGTCGGAAAGTTCCTCAGGAACATTGCTTGTTCGGAGACGCAGCTCTGGGCCGGTCAGGAGAATGGCTTGCGTGTCTGTCATTTCAAGGACGCCTATGAACCCGGCTGCGGCCTAGGCGGCAGGGTCTTGAGGGGCGATGAGGACGCTGCGCCCTACCACGAATCGGCCAACACATCTCCCATCATGTGTTTGATGGCTGACAACGCCAACAGGCTCGTTTGGAGTGGCCACAAAGACGGAAAGATAAGGTCTTGGAGGTCCGATCAACCTCTGGATACTGCTACTCCTTTTAAGGAAGGCCTTGCATGGCAGGCGCACCGGGGTCCTGTACTTGCCATGGCTATGACATTTCATGGTGATTACCCACCTACCCTTGATTCTTATAATACATCCTTGTCTTGTTGTACTAATGATTTCTCTGTCAAACTTCACCTATATCATTATCATTGTTCCTTATATGACTTTTTTTTTCCCCTTAATCCAGGTGATCTGTGGTCCGGTTCTGAGGGTGGAATTATTAGGATCTGGCCATGGGAATCTATCGAAAAATCCCTCTCTCTGAAACCAGGGGAAAGATACATGGCTGCTCTACTGGTGGAGAGGTCATTCATTGATCTTAGAAGCCAGGTCACTGTCAATGGTGTTTGTAGCTTATCTTCTCAAGATGTCAAGTGTTTGTTATACGATAAGACCAGAGCCAAAGTCTGGTGCGCTGGATCTCTGTCCTTCTCATTGTGGTACGATACAGACCTCGTTTGCTGCCTTTTGTTGTATTTTTCTTCATGGCATATATTAATATATTAAGCAGGAAAGGAACCATTTTTCATTTTTCTGCGAAAGACTTCGCAGACTTTTAGCTCCTTTACTTTCTTTATAAGGTACATCTAAATATTCCAAAAGATGGTGCTTCCACAGGGATGCGCGTTCAAGGGAGCTTGTTAAAGTTTTTAACATAGAAGGGCAGATCGAGAATCGAGTTGACATCTCCTCAGTCCAGCAAGATCAGGCTGTAGAAGACGAGATGAAGGTAAAATTTGTTTCTACGTCAAAAAAGGAGAAATCCGGGGGATTTTTACAACGGTCGCGTAATGCTCTAATGGGAGCTGCAGATGCCGTCCGTCGAGTTGCAACCAGAGGTGCAGGGGCATTTGTAGAAGATACCAAGAGAACCGAAGCTCTAGTGCTGACCGCGGATGGCATGATATGGAGTGGATGCACCAATGGATTGCTAGTGCAGTGGGATGGCAATGGAAACCGCGTGCAAGATTTTAACCACCACCCTTGTGCTGTTCAATGTTTTTGCACTTTTGGGACACGATTATATGTAGGATATGTGAGTGGCATTATTCAGGTGTTGGATCTAGAGGGAAATCTAATTGCAGGATGGGTTGCTCACAGCAGTCCTGTAATAAAGTTGGCGGTTGGAAATGGCCATGTTTTTAGCTTGGCTACTCACGGTGGTGTTCGGGGATGGAACATCACGTCTCCAGGGCCTATCGACAGTATATTACGTTCAGAATTGGCTGCAAAAGAAAAGGCATACACCACAAGAGACAATGTTAGAATTTTAGTTGGCACATGGAATGTTGGTCAAGGAAGAGCCTCTCATGATGCACTTATGTCCTGGTTGGGCTCTGCTGTGCCAGATGTTGGCATTGTTGTTATCGGATTGCAAGAAGTAGAGATGGGTGCAGGTTTTCTTGCAATGTCTGCAGCAAAAGAAACTGTATATATCCCTCTTACTATCCTTATATTGAGTTGTGGACTGGCATTTTGTAAATCTATTTCCTACGCAAATTTACTATTATTTTCCAATTGTAGGTAGGGCTTGAAGGAAGTTCTGTTGGACAATGGTGGCTGGAAAATATAGGGAAGGCCTTGGATGAAGGAAAAACTTTTGAGCGCATGGGATCTAGGCAGCTGGCTGGCTTGCTCATATCTCTATGGTAAGTAATTGAATTTGACATGCACACACAAGAAAAAAATACATAAAACTGCAGCTCATCTTTTCTCTTGGCCATTCCATCTTATTCGACGTTGAAAATCTCATTCTCTGAGTTGACATTTCTTATGTAGGGTAAGAAAGAATCTTAGAACACATGTTGGAGATATCGACGCGGGAGCAGTTCCATGTGGCTTTGGTCGAGCTATTGGGAATAAGGTTTGTACATCTTCCAACTTGGTATTCTAATTGACAATCACTAAGTTTCCATCGCAAAATGAGACGCAGCCTCACTTAGCTGTACATCGCTGTACATCTTGAACTAGAAATGTGTACATATATCAACTACTGTGAACTGAGTTGGCTTGAGATGTCCAAGCAGGGAGGTGTAGGTTTGAAGATCAGGGTGTACGACCGGATAATGTGTTTTGTGAACTGTCACTTGGCTGCACATTTGGAAGCTGTCAACCGTCGCAATGCTGATTTTGATCACATTTATCGCAATTTGGTTTTCAACAGATCATCTAGTTTCCTTAATAATGCGGCTGGTATGGTGCCACTCCTATTTTTGTCTTTCTCTCTTGCGTTGTCCACATATTTATCATGGCTGCTTTATTCTTCTGGCTTCCCATGGCTACTCTGTGTTGCAGCTGGAGTCTCGACTGCCGTTCAACCGATTCGTGGAACAAATGTATTGCAACTCTTTTGATCATTATCATAGACATTCTATACTTAATACATCAGTCTTTATTGGCTAACAAACAAAGGGCCCTAATTTTGGTAATTCAGGCTATGGGTGGCAACTCCGAAGAAGCAAGACCAGAACTAGCAGATGCAGACATGGTTGTATTCTTGGGCGATTTCAATTACAGGCTTTTCGGCATATCTTATGATGAAGCTAGGGACTTCGTTTCCCAAAGATGCTTCGACTGGCTCAGGGAAAAGGATCAGCTCAGGGCAGAGATGAAAGCTGGCAAAGTTTTCCAAGGGATGCGTGAGGCATTGATTAAATTCCCTCCCACTTACAAGTTCGAAAGGCACCAAGCGGGTTTGTCAGGTAATACTTGGTGATAGTTGGACTACTCAATATGAGCCCCAGCTGGTTTTAAATTTACTATTTTCCCTGACTTTCATCTTCCAGGATACGACTCGGGCGAGAAAAAACGAATTCCTGCTTGGTGCGACAGAATAATATATCGCGACAACCGGTCAGCTGCAGCATCGGATTGTGGTTTAGAGTGCCCTGTGGTCGCATCAGTTTTACAGTATGTTATGTGTTACAACTGGTTGATCTTTTACCTGGTTTTTTTCTCGTACTTTTTGACATGGCTCTAAAAGTTTGGTGCATCTCTTTAAATAGGTACGAGGCATGTATGGATGTGACTGACAGTGATCACAAGCCTGTACGGTGTAAATTCAGCGTTCAAATTTCCCATGTGGACAGATCAGAGAGGAGAAAGGAGTTCGGAACAATTTACAAATCTAACGAGAAGATCCAGTCGCTGCTTGAAGAGTTATGTTATGTTCCAGAAACAAGTGTGAGCACCGACAACATAGTCCTTCAAAATCAGGACACTTTCAATCTGCGCATCTTCAATAACAGTGCCAGTGATATGGCCATATTTAGAATCGTTTCTGAGGGTCAGACCACTGCCAAGGAAGAAGAAGAG
This sequence comes from Parasponia andersonii, assembly GCA_002914805.1. Taxonomy (NCBI): domain Eukaryota; kingdom Viridiplantae; phylum Streptophyta; class Magnoliopsida; order Rosales; family Cannabaceae; genus Trema; species Trema andersonii. The sequence goes on along the minus strand of JXTB01000307.1, from coordinate 503,795 downwards.
GGTGACTATCCCCCAAGAGGCTCCTTCGGCTTTCCCCGATGGCTTGAGGTATTATTGTGTCTGTCTTCTTCTCTACTTCTGGATCCACTGAATGCTTTTATTTGATTCTTGACCCTTTACAATATGGTTTCTAATAAAAGGTTTGTACTAAATGTTGAATGCTTGGTGTATTATTAGGTTACACCAGCAGCAGGTATGATAAAACCTGGACAGGCGGTGGAGGTCTCAGTTCGTCACGAAGAATTTCACACCCTGGAAGAGTTTGTTGACGGCATTCCACAGAATTGGTGGTCAGAGGACACACGTGACAAGGAGGTTATTTTGGCAGTGAATGTCCAAGGCAGTTGTTCCACTAAAACAAACAGTCACAAGATATGTGTGCGCCATTGTTTCTCGTCCAAGACACTTCGCCTTGACTCCAGATTATCCCCCAGTTCCAGAAAAAGTTCATTTCACCAGTCCGAAGTTCGGCAACCCAACAGTTCCTCTGAACCCGACAAATCCTTGAAGCCAGAACTGAAGAATGACAGTTTAAAGCAGTTGTAGATGCATGCCAGAATGTTATCTTAGCGCTGTAGACATTTTCTTCTACATCTTACTGTACATACTCAGGAATCCTGGTTACCATTTCCATCGCTTTCTTGACAGCTCCCAGTTCTTTAACTTTCACGTCCTATATATGATACAAGCTTTTGTACTTTCAATTCTTTTAAGTTTTCTGGTCCAATCACAATATGTAATCGTTTTGACAAACTGTTTGTCCAAAGTTGCTGTAGAAATGAGAAATATAGCAAGCAAATTAACATTAATAATTACATATATATATATATATCAGTTCATTCAAACTAAAAAAAAAAAAAAAAAANTAGTACACCGTACCGTATATAAGAGATTGAACTGACCGGATCCAAAGTCCTACGAATGGGGATCCAAGTCTCCCAGTTCAACAATAAAATCTAAACAAAAGTCAGGGTCTACGGTTTTCACCTCCCTTCAAAGCGCGTGACTAGCACGTCATTCCACATTTTCTCTATATATATATAACAATTTCACCCATTAATCAGAAAAAAGAGGAGGACAATTTCACCCTGTTAACCCGTCACAGCAAAAAAACGAAAGAAAAAAAAAAAAAAAAAACCCAAAAAGAAGGGGGAAGAGAGTAGAAAAGTAGTGACGGGATGTAGTGAATGTTATAAGCATCAGACAACAGTACAGCAATTAATAAGTAGTTGCCATGCCTATCAAATACTAGTTACATTCGATGGACCATAATAGTCATAAACATCTAACGTTAATTTAGGAATTATCATGCATGGAAGCCGGGCCCCAAGGGAACAAATAAACATAGACATTGCCACCCTTAGATCTGCTACCTTCCTCCGCAAAGACGAAAGTCTGAATCTTTATTGGGAATCTAGGAATAGCATAACCATTGAAATCCCGACAGGAGAAGATAATCAAGGCGCTCTCTTCCCAGAAACATCCATAAAACAGTACAGAAGCAATAGACGATGAGATGAATGACCTGAACAACTTATCCCCTTGCATGCTAAATCTGAGTAGTTTTGATACCTTAACAGTTCAAAGGTAACAGGAGATTTCAGCTTCAATTCTTACAATCAGAAACTGATTAGTAGTAGATGAGGACTTGCAATATACAGCCGTTCCAAGATAGAAGCAGAATAGTGCTCTAGCCGTTTGTTTCTCCAAACATTGATCTCAAAGTGCGTACATCATCCTCTTGTATTCGCTGTTCAAAATCTCTGAATCTGATGCCATATTAGATACAGAGAAAGAGCGGGAGCGACTCTCGGCCCTCCTAATATTCCTCAACTTTGATTCCTCCATCCTATGTACGATGACACAATAGCACATTGACCCGATGGTAGTAAGCATGATTGAACCACCAAGAACAGTTGTATACACAGCAAGCCAATTGGCGTGTGATCCCACCACCACGTATGTGAGAGAAATAAATGCAATTGAAATGAAGAGGCAAGCCAGCCACATGAGCTTATTAATCACAAATACAAGCTGCCTCTTTGCCTTCTCTTCAATCACAACCACAGATGTCTGGACTACAACAACTGCAAGGGAAATAAACAGTGCCAGACTGTCAAATATGAAGAAGACAATGAAAGCACCATTGTTAGCAATATGGGCTTGTCCAAGGGTATGTCCTTGTTGGGCCTCTTTTTTATCCTCTACAAACTGGCCAGGCACGGTGAAGATGGCTGCAAAAGCAACAGTCGCAATGAGAACCGCCACTATAGTTGCAGAATTTATAGCATTATTCAGCCCTTCAATATGGAGCTTCTTTAGCCGCTTCACAATTTTCTGAACCCTCACTCCAGTTTGACGGGTCTGCTGAAGTTGTGACTGGACATCGTGTTTTATATCACTGACTGTCTGCTTAAGTTGCCTTGCAGGATTTTTTCCTTGCTCACTAGAATTTGCTGCCCCTGCTTCCTTTAGAATGGAGACAAGTTCAGGAGTTCCAAATTTTTCTGCAATGTCAAGAGGTGTTTCGCCAGCCTTGTTAATTGCATTGATGTTAGCGCCTTCAACCAACAGTAAACATCTTACATTCTGCAAGGACGTGAAACCAAATTCAAATTTCGGATTGACAGCCAAATACATTATGCAACTATTTGAAGGCAAGACTGAATGCGGGTTATATAATCCAAAGATTCAGGTGAGGAACTCAAGCTTTTAGTGTGTCAGTTTAAGTTTCCTACACAAGCTAACCCCAACAATTGTTCATTGTAAATTTTCTCTCGTAGACATCCTATACTATGTTATCCCTTCAATGTTTTTCTTGACCAATTCATATTCATCCATGACATGCTGATGCAAAAGAAATATTATGCTTTTGACAAGGATCTTTCACAGAAACATGGTGGGGCTTAGCATTTGACAGAGATGACATCACGAGTCAAAAAGTTGCAACTAGAAACGCAAAGATAAACGAATAAATAAAAACCAAGAATTAAGGAAGCACCTTAATACGACCCTTCCTCGTGGCAATATGCAATGCCGTATTTCCTTTATTATCTTCTGAACTCAAAACTGAGGGATCAGGTTTTAACAATTCAAGCACAATCTCCTCGTTCTGTCCTTTAACAGCCATGTGCAATGCAGTTTGGCCCTTTTTATCAGTCCTAAAAGCAGTACTGGGATCCTTGGTTAGTAGAGATTTTACCACTTCCAAGTGCCCCATCCTTGCTGCTGAATGAAGTACGGTCTTACCATTGTTTCGGGCTATCTTTGCAAGGTTTGAATCTGTTTCGAGGAGAAGATTTACCACATCAATGTGGCCCTGGGTGGCAGCTGTGTGTAAGGCTGTCGAATTGGATAAATCCGTGGTCATAGCCAAGTTGGGGAATACTTGCAAAAGTTGCTTTAACACATCTGCAGGTAATAATATGGGGTAAAAAAAAACATTATACAATAAGAGTGACAACATAGAGTCAGTATTAAGTAGTTAGGGAAAAAAAAAAAAGACAACTTACCAAGATGACCTTGTCTTGCAGCAATGTGGAATGGATCATAGCCATTTCGGGCTGCGATGGAAGCAGTCTGAAGGTCTATATGCTTGAGCATCTCCCCAACGAGCATAGAATGGCCATTTTCGGAGGCAATATAAAGTGGAGTTTCCCCTTCCTGGTTTGGCTTTGACAGAAAATCCAGGGAATCGTTACTAGTAGAACAATTGTGAAGGATTTCCCTGAGCCTAACCAAATTGCCAGCACGAGCGGCCAAGTGAAGGTGGGAGTCACCTCTTTTACCCGGTGAATCCTTGGCCCTCTTCCGGTCCCCACTTCCAGCAATAAAGCTGAGCTGTTTTTCCATAACTATGCGAAAACTCTTCTGCTTCTCCATGAATCCACGGAAGCTCTTCTGTTTCTCAATTCCTTTGCCAAAACTAGGCTGTTTCTCCATTTGGGTATTCATATTCCACACACACAAAAAAAAATAAAAACACCAAAAGCTGAAAACTTGCTACTCGTTGGCTTGGCGATTCCAAATCCCAGAAACTATTTCAGTTGAGAGATTTTCCATTAGTCAGAAAAAGTGGTTGCTTTAATAATTCATTCTCATAAATTAATTATCTGATGATGATGATACACCACTTGTGCATAATAAAATTAGAGAAGCAGCTCCTTACTTAATTTGTCAAATCCAAACCGAAATCTAAACAACTAGAAAGATCGAAACCCGGCCGCATACCTGATCTAAGCAGCAACCAAATAACACAAAAAGAGAGTAAAACAATCAGTACCTTGAGTTTTGATTTGAGGTGGCTTTGAGGTCTACAAGGACTGGAAGCGAGCCAAAGCCAAAGCCAAAGCCAAAGCCAAAGCCAAAGCCAAAGCCAAAGCCAAAGATGGTGTGACTCAAACTTAGCTAGCTCTCTGGATTACTCCACAAACCCAGATTGCAATTTAAATAGATACCCCCAAAACCAGAAGAGAGGATTAAATGATTCTGATTAAGGTTTCAGCACAGACACAATTCAGTATACAAACGACAAATAACAATACCTAAAGTTGATGAGATAACAGCACCACACATCACACAATGTTATAATGTCATAAGTAAGAAAGATTACCATATCTCTACTTTACTTTACTTTTCCACTGTTAGTGTAATCCAAAAGCGAAGCGACAAAGCTTCTTTCTTTTCCCTTTTAATCCTTCTATCTCTCTACGTTTTTCCTTGTACAATTTCTTTTTTCTTTCAATTTTTTTTTTTTTCCCTTTTCCTAAGGTGTGATAATTACATACGAGGACGAGGTTAACAAACACAGTAAAGTTAAAAACTAAAATATCTATCTTCAAACTTTTTTCTTTAAATTTAGACTTTCGCGGAAAATAGCGATTACCCCTTCATGTTTTACAAAATACCTTACACCACCTTATACTTTACATATAGTGTTATTTTACCTATTTTTACAAATATAGAATTGATTTGCCAAATTTTTACAAATATGATACCAATTCAGCCCATTGAAAGTATGAAGCAAGCATCTTATTTTCACTAAAAATTGTACTCATTTGAATTGAATATAGCTTTAGATAAAATTAGTGAAAAATCTCTTTTCATTCTCGATTTAAACTATGAAAATTCTAGCGAATTTCTATGCAAAATAGACAATAGGATCTTATTTCCTTTCTTTCCTCTTATTTAGTAAGATATTTGATGGATAATTTTTTATTTTTAACGTCATCAGCTAATTAGAGCAAAATGATATCATATTTGTTAATAAACAAAAAAAAAAAAAGAAAATTAGGTAAAATACACTTTTATAATTGTGAGTTTTAGAAAATATATACATCTCAATACTTTGAAATACACCTTTTTTGAAGAAAAAAAATTAGTGTAAAAATACTTATAAACCCTTAAGTCGAAGACACCAAATTAGAATGCTGAGAGTTAGACAAGGTGTCTAGAAACTTGACCAAAATATATATATATATATATATATTTATATTCATTTGAGTGTTTAGTATTAAACAAGATATCGACTACACCAATTAAAAGTATCGAGAGCTAGATAAGATGTCTTGAAATTTGAGAAGAAAAAAAATAAATTTTATTTAAGTATTTAGCACAAAGTTGGACTAGACATAGTGTCACACTACGGTAGACAAATTTTAGCCGTATTAGACAAAGTATCTAGAAACTCGACTTTTTCTATCTAGCCAGAATGTGGACCATTGATGAGATAATTGATAAGACATTTTTGTATTTAAAGTAATTTAAAATTTAAAAAATGAGTGCTTATCAAAAAAATAATTATTAAGGGGATATATTTCTTAAAATATACTATTTCAAAATGTGTATTTTGCAAGAAGCCCAAAAAGAAAAGGAGAATGTAAGTTAATCTCCTCCTCCTTTCAAAAATCTAATTTTACTTTAAGGGAAAAGAAAAGAGCGGTCTTCGTCTTTTACGTTTTTGTTTTTATTTGGCCGGCAACATTTATTGCATTATTATGAAAAAAAAAATGCAAGAAGGAAATAACTTACAAGGAAAACAAACAAATGTATAAATATATCTAGTTACCACACAACAAATAACCAAAACAGTGGTAAAAAGATTTAGCTTTTTTTTTTTTTTTTTTCTTTCCGGTTAAAATCGTCAAGATTTAGCTGGATTAATGCTTGATGAATTACCGCATACGCAAAAGAATATGGAATGAATAGAATAGACTGTAAAAAATAGCATACTCTCTGCACTGAGGTATGAGAATCAATAATCTAGTACTAGTCGTCCAGTACAGTCAATAATGATGCTTATTTCCCGCCTATATTATTATACACAATCATAATTTAGTTATCACATTTAATAATTTATAATTCATGGATATGTTTTAGATGGAGAAGGTTCTTGTGCTATTAATATTCTTAGCCCTTTTTCTCTTCTTTTATATATATATATATATATATATATATATATTTTGGAGAAAGCCCTCTTTATATATAATATTACGAATAATCTCTTATACAATGGAAAAAGGCGAATCTGGCTATGCTATCAACAATTAATAACAATAATTATGGAGACCTGTTTGTTTGTGAACACGATGGAGTTGAATTTTCAAAAGGAAAATGTTTGAAAATTAATGGGTAGAAAATGATGTCCATGATCCATGTATGTATACACACATATTGATCTAACCTTACAGTTAGAATTGTGCTTCATTACGTAATTCTTGACTACGACTATATATATTTATTTATTTATTTTCCTGTGTGGACTAAAGATGTGCATAATATTATCAAGAAATATTATTCGAAAAGTCCTCATACGCTGTTCGCAATGCCACTGCATATGATCGCGGTGTATTTATCTCTTTGTAAAACCAGCCAAGAGTGGCTAATTTTACATGCAGCCGCTGCCATTTTTTTACATTTTTCTTTTTGTTTGCGAGAGTATTCTTCTTCTTTTTATTTATTTATTTTCTTGGTTTCAGAAGAGACTACTAGTTGACATGTACCTAAAGTTTGTTGAGCGAAAAGGACCTGAAGCGTGCTCTAATATATATATACATATATCTTCATTGCTATGAACTGTGGCCCATGTAACCGTAGGCAAACCTTTGTTGACCATGACCAAGAGGCTCCAAGTACTTTTATTCTTTCCAAGTCAAAAATGCATGTCAAAATGCATAAGGATACCACACTTTAGACCACCATGATTTTTTTTTTCTTTTTTGTTTTCCTTCCCTTAATTAAGACATATACAGATATACTTATAACATATTTCACATATGCATCAAAACTTGTCATCTATATATGCATGTAATTTTCACGGTCGATCTCTGGAACAAGTGCTCCAGATGCTATATATTACATGGGTGGCATCCGTGATCCCTGAGTGGGAAAAGATGTACTCAAAGTTTGACCCGAAAATTGAAGAGAATATTATATGGTAATTGATTGAGATAATAAAAGGTTCTAGACATGCTTACAAGAACGGATTTTTACATGTATTGTTAGAGGTTATTTTTCAACAACAGATAGATGATCATCTACACAACCATTAAGCTACAAAAAATCTACTATATGAAAGCTACTACAATTAGCTCAGCTCGGCATCTCTGGATATTCCCGAGCCGATCTTAATCACAAATAAATTATTACAACCAGCTTGGCACCTCTGGGTATTACTGAGCTGAGCTCAATCACAAGAAGATAATTCAGGTCTGCTCGGTATCTTTATACGCTCCCGAGCAGAGCATAGACAATCTAGCTCCCGAGCTAAGCAAAAATAATCTATGTCTATGAACACTCACATACATAGGACACGTCATACGCACCATTAGTTTTGGGTGAACGTCTAACATATCTATACGTAATGCTAATTTACAAAGACAGGTGTCGACTATCCCGTATCATGGGGACTAGCACACTTCTATAAAAATATTGCTTCCCTAATAATTAGGGTAAGCCTCCATTCACACTCCAAAAATCCTAAGTCTTGCCAATATTCTCTTTTCTCACTGACATTTTTTTATTTTTTTATTGACCGCTGACTTAAGCATCAGAGAGTATTTGGCAGGTACCACACCAGTATCACCACCTTAGCTCACTGTGTCAGACCACTTTTCTGTACTCTCTTTAACGGTCGGTCTGACCTCAACATCAATAGTGAAGGTATTCATTTCCGATACGGAGTGCAAGGTGCACTAAATTGGTGCTCGAACGAAAAATCACACCAATATATTGGCGCTAAAAGGAGGGACCCTTATTGAGTTTTACAACGTGTACTCTACCGAGTAACTTTCCAGCTAACAAAAGACTTTGTGGTTGTCTCTTTTCTCTTTCCCATCTCTTAACTTGTTTGCGATTATTTAGCAGAAAATATGATTAGTAAGGGATCCCATTCACGGAGTGAAGCATCTAGGGTTAATATTGCCGCTACAATAGGAGAAGGTAGAAGGCAACCGCGAAAACATCAAGCTCAGAATATCCCACCAATTCCTCCATTGCAAGTACAATAAATCAGTCAACCCAGTGCGATTGCACCTTCAATGCATAGGCTTTTGCGCACGGAGCAACTTGAGGGCTAAGCCAACATGCTCATGAACTTGGTAACAACGATCATTGAGGCAGGCATTATGCCAAATACAGCTCAAGTAAACCTTTCTTTCCCCCCGCAGATGCCTCTTGCTAATGCTGGGGACAGAGGCAGTCAACCTCTGCAAAGAGTAGGCTTACCGCAAGTGGGTGAGGATATGACCATCGAAGCACATGCTAATCCTCAGGCATAACATCACCAAGAAATGCAGCAACCACAAAGAAAGATTGCACATATTATTGCCAGGAGTAGAAGTCAAAATACTCGTCGAACATATATTTCCCTAGCTCGAACAAATTTGCGAGATTCAATGTTTAATTGCCTCGGCTGAGCAGACGAATATGATGTAGACTCAGATACAAGGGTACTAGAAGACTCCAAGGAAAATAATATAAATGATCTTAAGGATCAACTTAATGTAAGAAGGGCAACTCGGCAACGTGCCATAACTCAAGCTCCAAATGAATTGGCCAATGACGACCGTATCCAAATGAGACAATGACATATTTATCAACTCATATATGAAGGAAAGCTTCCTGACCTATTCATAACATCTTAATAGAGGCCGAGTCCCCATTTACTAGGGAGATTGTTGTGGCCTACTATCTTTAGAATTCAAAATGCCAAGTATACCACTCTACGATGGAAAATCTAACCTAGCACAACACAGAGGAAGGTATAGGACATGGATGACTATTGCCAAGGCCGACCCACCAACAATGTGCAATGCATTTTCTCTTACCTTATTCGAGTCTACCCAAGTTTGGTTCGGAAAATTACGAGCTGGGTCAATTAACTCATTTGAGCAGCATTATGAACAATTCGTCACACAATTTTTAGGATCCTTACCTCAAAAGAAAGGAAATAATTACTTAAAAACCATCAAACAAGGGAAAGATGAGTCTTTAAAAGATTATCTTAAATGTTTTGATGAGGCTGTATTGGATTGTCAAGATTATTCTCAAGAAGCGATTTTATCAGTTGTCTAAGATGGATTATATAGTGGAAAACTCTTATGGTCTATATCCAAAAGGATGCCAACTATATACTCCGAATTCAAAGCCAAAGCTCAAGAATATATTGGAGCAAATGATTACATGAGAAGACGAACGAAAAACAACCTACCTCGGGAAAATAAGATGGATGGCAAGAGAAATGACGAAGGAACAAGTTCTAAAAAACCCGAGCAAAAGAAGGGAGCAAGCTGCTTTAACAGAGCCAAATACGTTCAAATCTTTCCCTGGTAAATTTCAATCATATACTCTGCTTAACACCTTTTGAGAGAAAATCCTCTTGCAAATTGAGAAAAAGAACTTGTTAAAGTTTCTCGAACCAATTAGGGCCTCTCCCGAGAAAAGAAATATGAACAAATATTGCAAATTCCATTGCGAAGTCATGACACATCAGAGTGTTTTCAACTCAAGCAACAAATTGTGACTCTAATCCAAGAGGGATATCTTCAAGAATATATTAGCAGAGTAATTGCTAACAATAAAGAAACTACCAATCAAGCCCCCCATAAAGCGGCTTTGACCCAACAAAAAATAGGAGATAGCCAAGGTCAATAAGATAAAGCAAGACCTCCCCATGAGATACACACCATATTAGGGGATATATGATTGGTGACATAACTAAGGCACGAAAGGAATATGTTCGTCAAGCTCGAGAAGTTCGATATGATCATCAAATCAATATGGCTGAGCATATCGCAAAGTTATCAAAATTAGAAAGCCCAACTATTTCATTCATTGAGGATGAAGCTAAGCAGCTTATTCACCTTCACAATGATGTACTTGTAGTCACCTTGCCAGTTACTAATGGACGAGTCTTCAGAATTTTGGTTGACACCAGGAGTTTAGTCGATATCTTGTTTGCACCAGCTTATAAAAGGATGAATCTTGGAGGTGCTACCTTACAACCTATCAATGCCCACTTTATGGTTTCGATAGCAAATGTGTCCTAGCAGAAGGAGTGATCAACCTCTCAGTGACTTTCGAAGAAGAGCCAAGCCAAATAACACATATGGTAGATTTCCTGGTTGTAGACTAGAGGTTGACATACAATGCAATTATAGGTCGACCAACCTTAAATACAATTCATGCTATAGTATGTACCTACCATTTGATGATGAAATTTCCAGTAGAAATGAGAGTTGGGATTATCAAAGGAGATCATACTTCAGTAAGGGAATGCTATGCGATGGCCGCAAAAGCTAGTCAGAAATTCGAGATGGTCTCTACCATATATCAAGTAGACCAGATTGAGCCATCTCTACTAGAACATGTCAAGCATTTTGGTGACCTTGATCCAAGAGAAGACCATCATGAAAAAAGAGGAATGCTCATTGAGGATTTGGAATCTATTTCGATAGATAACCAGCACCCTGATCGAATGGTCTAAATAGGATCTAAATTACTATCAAACCTCCAGGCTCTTCTTGTGGAATTCTTGAACGAATATAAAGATATTTTCAAATGGTCCCATGAGGACATGCCGGAGATTGGCCCTGAGATAATAGTACACCAACTCAAGGTAGACCCATTCCATAAACTAGTGATACAAAAATGAAGGAAGTTCAATCTAATAAAATATAAGGCAATTAATGAAGCAATTGAAAAGTTGTCGAAGGAAAAATTCATCAGAGAAGCATTCTACCCAAAATGGTTAGCCAATGTTGTGCTCGTCAAAAAAGCAAATGGAAAATAGAGGATATGCATAGACTTCACAAACCTTAACAAGGCATGTTCTAAAGATTCCTTTCTATTACCCTGGATTGATCAACTTGTAGATGCAACTATTAGGCATGAACTTTTAAGCTTCACAGATGCCTACACAGGGTATAATCAAATCTGAATATACCCAACTGACCAAGACAAAACTGCCTTTACAACTGACAAAGGCTTATATTGCTACATTATAATGCCTTTTGGACTCAAGAATGCTAGAGCTAACTATCAGCGATTACTAAACACAATGTTTGCAAAGCAAATAAGGAAGACCATTGAAGTGTATGTAGATGATATATTGGTCAAAAGCTTGAAAAAGGAAGACCATATAGAAAATTTAAGGGAAACCTTCAAAATTTTGCGAAAGTACAAGATAAGGCTTAACCCAACGAAGTGCACATTCGGAGTTGGCTTAGGAAAATTTTTGGAATTCATCGTTAACCATCGTGGAATTGAAGCAAACCTAACCAAAATACAAGCAATCCTCGATTTGAAATTGCCTCAGACTGTAAAAGAAGTTCAAAAATTAGCAGGCATGGTTGCAACTCTAAGCCGATTTGTAGCCTGCTCAACTGATAACTGTCGTCTACTTTTTCAATTATTAAGGAACGGGAAGAATCTTATATGGACAGATGAATGCGAATATGTATTTCAAAGAACTAAAGAATATTTGGGATCCATGCCTAAATTGTCAAAGCCAAAATTAGGTGAAGATTTAACGCTATACTTAGCTGTATTTGAACATGCAGTCAGTGCCATCCTCGTAAGAGAGGAAGAAAAAAAAATACAATCTCCCATTTATTATGTGAGCAAAGCATTCCATGGTGCTAAGAGTCACTACCTTAAAATTGAAAAATTGGCCCTCACTTTAATCACTGCAGGAAGAAAGTTACGCCCTTATTTTCAAGCGCATATAATCCTTGTCTCGACTAGTCACCCACTAAGACAAGTGCTCCAAAAGCCTGATGTCTCTAAATGACTCACATAGTAGGGTATCGAGCTCGATGAATTTGAAATCAACTTTATGCCACAGGTGGCAATGAAGGGCTAAGCTTTGGCAGATTTTATGGCCAAATTAATTTACCTAACCAAGGTGATAGCCAAGTCTAACTTACCAAATACGTCAACAATGATTGATCTTATCATCCTTCCTGAACCAACTGATCCCACTCTTGTTTGGCAACTTCATGTTGTCGGAGCAACCAATTCTAGCAGGAGTAGTCTTGTCTTAAAAAATCTGGATGGAGATAAAATAAGCTACGCCTTAAAGTTTAGTTTCAATGCTACAAATAACGAGGCAGGATATGAGGCATTATTAGCAGGCCTTAGGTTAGCAAAAGAACTGAATGTCGAACACTTGCATATTTTCAACAACTCCCAGCTAATAGTGAACCAGGTCTTAGAAGAGTTCCAAGTGAAAAAAGAAAACATGGCAATATACATGGTCAAGGTGAAGGAAATGCTTAGAAACTTGAAGTGGTATAAGATATCGCAAATTCCAAGGGCAGAAAACTCTGATGTAGATGGCTGAGCTAGGCTTACATCTGGGCTTGGAAATGATATGCTAGGGCAGGTGCTTGTAGAATATTTGGCAATGCCTAGCATTACTGTTGGGATTTTTGTCCTAAAAAACAGATTTTTAATTTTACTCTTTTGAGTATAAACAACAATCTCTTATATGAAATTATGATATTTGCTAGATTAAACTATCTTAGTTGAATAGTTTATTTCTCTGAAAAAGATTTCATGCCTTTATATATGTATAAAGAAACAAACATGATTAAGTGTTAATTATGGGGAGACTTGTTTCTTTATCTAAGTTTAAATGAAGTAGTTTACAATCTATAAATAAAGATGGAATATTTTATTTACTATAGGTTGTAGTGTTTATCTATCTCAATGGGAATGATGTGTCTCAAATCATTGAAGTATCTGACTTCTGATAGAAATACTAATAAAATATAAATAAGTTATATGTATTAAACTAGACGAATTAATATAAAGAATTGGAGTGCCGTAACTCAATTCTTATATTATCACAAACTAGCTCTTAGCATATAAATCTTAATCCTTGATGTTTGACTGGACTTGTTTTCATGGGTTATAGCCTTTTGATTTGTTAAAAGACTAACCTCTATGAAGTTAAAGGTAAACTCTGGCATATTGGAGGTTATGCCTTATGAATTGATAGGAATACCAAATAGTTAAGGACACTATATATTAATGCCAATTTAGGTTATTTAATTATCTTTAAAGATTCATGGAATAATTAAATCTAAGATCTTAGTATTTACTTTGTGAATTGGTTGATCATTTTGTCTAAATGGGCATTGAGAACAAAATTATCGACAATATTATTCCTTGATAGAAAGATGGTAACTTAAAAATAAATAGGTGTTGGAAGGGTATTACGGTAATTTCACCTATCCAACTACGACATTGTATAGGGATTATATATGTGGTATAGAATATACTAGATGGATCGATTAATCATGGTTAGTTGATTAAATCTCTATAAAAGGCATGACATTTAATCTAAGAGTACAGTATAAGACTTTTAGTGGAGTGTCCCATTTACTAATAATATTTATATAAATACCATAATAAGAATTATTACGTATTTATCATATTATTGGAGCTTAGATTATTTGGATCCATTAGGTCCCTTGTCTAGCTCAATTAAGCTCATTAATTGGTTGGTGGTATTTGTGAAATAAGTTTCATGAAACTATGTAAAATAATGATTCTACACAGAAGTTGGTATTTTTATAAATAATTTTCATGAGTTGGACATATTTATAAAAATACACCCAAAACCCAAATTGGAGAATAAACCCAATCCTCATTAGACTAGGGTTAGTAGTTTTTGGTCCCATATATATAAGATATATAAGAGGAAAAACTACACAGTAACTCATATAGAGTCACACGCATAAAGAATAGGGAGAGAGAGAGAGATTTCGGCCAACCTAGGCTAAGGGAGAAAGAAAAATGTTTCCTACAATCTCATAGTTTCATCTCACATCCCGGAGTTCCATAGGATCAAGAAGGCGTTCTTGATCGTTCTCCAACAAAAGTTTCGACTTGGTGCCCACTCGCTTCGTTAACCAAGAGCAAGAGTATAGATACGAAGATCTAGGGTTGGAGGTTTGATAACCATCAATAAGAAGATCGAGAAGGAACACGCTACAAGAGATAAACCCTAATCTCATCTCTAGGGTTTTGCATCTAGATTTGATTTATATTGTACATGATCTTGTATATGATGCATGTGTGTTATATAGTTATGAAAACTATTTTTATGTAAAAAATTTAAAACATAAATCTGCTATTTTTTCACTACGTTTATGATATGATTATGTATTTTTCATATCTGCATGCATGTATAATTTCCTAAGTATTAGGTCAATTTACCAACAATTACAACTCCTGAAGTTGTCTTATGTGTTGATGAGCAATAAATTTCTTGGATCAATCCTATCAAGAATTTCTTGGCAATAGGAAAACTTCCTAATGACAAGAACGAGGAAAGAAGAATCAAGTACTAAGCAAATCAATATTTGATCATAAATGATAAACTGTATAAAAGAGGATATTCACTTCCCTACTCAAGATAACTACACCCAGATGAAGTTGATTATGTAATTAAGAAGATTCACGAGAGAGTGTATGGTAATTATTCTAGTGGCCGAACACTCGCTCTAAAAGCAGAGGTTTGCGAAACAACCACCAGAACCTTTAACTAGTAAAATTAGTCCATGGTCATCCGTTAAGTGGGGAATTGACATCATTGGGCCTCTCCCTCTTGCCCGAGCTCAGGAAAAATTTGCCATTGTAATAACAGATTATTTTACCAAATGGTTCGAGGCTGAGTCCATGGCAAAAATAACTGAGGCAAACTACACCAACTTCATATATAAAAAACATCATTTGTTATTTTGGTATCTCTCATTCCATAGTCATTGATAATGCCAGGCAATTTAACAACCTAAAACTAAAAGATATGTCTGAAAAAATGGAGATCCACAAATCATTCTCCACTCCAAGCTATCCCCAAGCCAATGGTCAGGTTAAAGTCACAAACAAAACCATCAAAGAAAATATCAGAAAGAAGTTAGAAAGACTCAAATATGTGTGGGTGGATGAGCTCTCCAAAGTGCTTTGGGCATACAGAATAATAAGCCGAACCACGACAGGCGAAACTCCTTACTTTTTAACATTCGTACTGAGGCTGTGATCCCAACCGAGGTTAGTCTCCCTGGTTATTGAGTGGAGCATACAAAGAGAATGAAAATGGAGAAAAGCTTTTGGTCAACATTGACCTTTTAAACGAAAAGAGAGATGACGCACTGATACGATTGATTGCCCAAAAAGAAGTGGTAGCTAGGTACTGTAACTCACGTGTAAAGGAAAGAAATTTTGTTCTGAGTGACTTAGTGTTGAGAAAAGTTTTTTCTAATACCCAAGAACAAGGAGTTGGCATATTCGGTCCAAACTGGGATGGCCCATATAAGGTGACAAAATTATTCGACCAAGTGTCTACGTGCTCAAAGATATAGGCAGTAAGCCCCTATTGCATGCTTGGAATACTGAACATCTGAAGAAATACCATCAATAAAGAAGTTAGTTTTTTTTTTTTTTTTTACATTTCCACCAAAAGTTGTATTCCACTTCGAGAATTACATTAATGAAAGCAGTTTATGCACTTCTACTATTATCTATTTCCGACCAAAAACTTTTTTAGTATTTAAAAGGAAATGAGGAGGTAAGAAAATAATAAGATATCCAAAGCCTCACATATTTTACTTATATATATTTTGTTTGCTTTTGCTTTTTTGTCTATTACTAAGCTTAAATGTCAAAAGTAAACTCTAGTGATCTCCAGGCGTGCAAAGTAGTATATAATAGATTCTGATTTCAAGACATGCATCACACCAATGCATACATAAGATCGTCGTTCTAGAATAAGTCTTAGTGGTTGATTATTGGACAATCAGTCGCAAACAATAATCCATTTGGATTTAGGCTCTGAACTAAAGAATTATTTGAAAAATTGAAATTCCATTCTAAGGAAGATAACATTTGATGGACTCCCGAGTCTAATTAACCTAAACTATTATGCTACAAAAGAGAGTCACTCTCATAAAGTAGAAATATAAGTACAAATTAAAATTAATCAACATAACAAGGGAAATTCATACGCACATTTTGAGACAAAGTTTGGTCATCTACTTTAAAGCATAAGTATAAAGTCATCAAAAGGAAAGCAACAGAATGAGTTCAATCTAGCCAAAAATAGAGTAAAAGTATAAAGCTTGCACAGAAGTAAATTAAACATCCAACAGAAAATGATATTGAGGAAGAATAATAGAACACTAAGAAATAAAGGACAAATAAAATCAGTTATAATCTGAGATGATCACCATCATCCTATCCTTCTTGAGATGTCCCTGCCACATCCGTAGTTGGACTGCCTGGAACGACCTCAACTCTATTATAATCCCGCTCAGTAGACACCCCGTCAATCACGACTTGATCTTGTTGAAGCCCAACCTCATCATCATAGAGAGCTTCAATAGGAGATCTTGGTGTCCCTACAGTAGATGCTAAATCTTCCTCAAGATCATACATAGACAAGTCAATCTCTAGATAACACGAATTTACTTCATCTTTGAAGCTGCGAGAACCATGAATGACTACTTGCTTATAAAGCTCCGAGGTACTGAACTCTTGAAACCAAGCCTCTATGGCTTTATTGATAGTGACTTGACCAGTATCTTCAATCTCTTTAGCATAAGAAGTTTTAAGCATTTTCACTTCTTAAGTTGATATCTCATATTGATGCTTAAAGATAGATAACTCTCTCTCTTTTTCTTGCCAGAGAGTTTCGTTCTTCTTAAGCTTTCCAATAATTTCATTAAGCTTAGCATCGGTCGCGCTTAACTTTTCATTGAAAGAGCATTCAATATCACGTAGGCATTCGTTCTCCTTTTTCATTTCTAAGGAGTGGCGAAGGGCTCAATCCAGGTCAATAGAAGCCTATCAAAAGAAGAATGAGAAAAGTTGAAATACACAAAGTGAGAACAAGCTTATTGGGAAAACAAATGAGTATGGAGAGATATATTCTACTAAAACTTACTTCACAAATTTTGTTGTAAGCACTTACTGTTAGGTCAAGAACTGACAAAGCAAATCATCTCACATAAGACTCTTCTGGCATACGATAATATAAAAGATTAATTATTGGAGCATAATATTTTCGATTGGTTGCCTAATCAATGTGCCCAACATCATGACATGGCTAGATGCTTCTATTTCTTTACCTTCAAGTTGTTTACGTTTCTTAAAATCATGTGGGGAAGTGATAGGTGAGGGAGAAGTCCTAGTTGAAACAACATTTTTCGACTCACAATTTGTCTCACCTGCTTCTTGAGAATAATCATTTCTCCTTCTTAAGTTGGAACCATATCTCTCCCGCATCACCTTGCAAAAAGCTTCTTTGCTACTTGGAGGAAGACTCGCCTTAAAACTCCTAAGATCGAAAGGAAGCTTTCTCGACCTATCTAGAGCCATATTTGCACAATAAGAGAGAAAGATTTAGTTAAAAGTATTTCCTCGAGAAAAACATATATTTATATATATATATATATGTATGTGCGTATAAGATATTATAGCAATAAAATCCAAGCTCTTTGTATCACCTAAGGAGGAACTCTCTATAATTTAAACTCTACTAAAACACTCTAAACCCGTCAGGATTGGAGACAGGATATTAACAGCTAAAAGAAAAGAATTCATAGAAGTACAGTGTGGAATGCTCAACCCAAAAGATTCATCCCCAAACTCAATATCATCAACGACCACAATTCCATTTGTTGGTATAATGTTACCATTGGACTCGTGCTCAATCTCAAGTGACATAATTTCAAATAAGTTAGGATTCACAACAATGTGTGCTTCAAATTCTATACGGTTCTTGAATGAAAACCAACCTACGTACTCAAGAATATTAGGTTGCAAGAGATACTTTACATCTTTTGCCATATTCTCAATATCTATAAAACGAGTGACACACTCATAGGCAGCATTGCTTAAAGAATCCAAAGATAAGATCCAGCGGTTGAGATATCTAAAATCAGTTGGAATTTGAAGAGAATCAAAAGAAGAATGACTAGTTGAACCGTCGATTTCTCCTGAGGCAAAAAACCATTCATTCTTCCAAACTTTTCCCAAGTCTGATTGGCTAATGAAGACGCTCCATCCAAATATTAGAGATAGTACTAACTAGGCTTCTTTGGAGATCTCTTGAGAGTGTATCAAACTCTGAATTCCTCCAAAGAAAGGTCAAGAAATTACTGTGTACGATGCCATACCCATTGCCCGATCAAATGTTTGTATGAATTTGGATTTAATTGGCCCAGTGCTAAGTTAAAGTTAATAAGAGCCTCCATGATAAAAGGATGGAGTGGAAGATGTAAGCCACTATAAAATAAGTCTACAAATAATATGATGTGCCCTGGTGGAGGTTTACTTAGTAATTCCCCCTCAGCGTAAGGATGCATACGGATGGAATCTGGTATACTATAAGTATCCCTAAGTGACTGAATATGCACCTCTTCACTTCCGATATTATTCCATCTATCTGGAAAGGATGAACAGGAGTAGTAGTTGCTCGGCTAGCTTCATCTTCAATTTCATCTCGACCGAGACCACAACCGCACTTTGCACTTGGAACAGCTCATGTCTGGCTCATCTTCAGCAATTTTTGACTTGGTTCGATCTCTGATTTTTTACCTCGACCTCGGTACTCACAACCCACCGAAGGAGAGGAAGATGATGATTCGACAGTATCAGAAGATTTAGTCATACTCACGATACAAGATGATCAGGTAGCCTCACCATCAGGATAGTTTAAATTCAGAAGTACTGACTCGTCAAGCTAAGCTTTAAGCTCCACCAACTTAAAAGAATTTAAGAACTCAGAAAGGCTATTAATAGGAGGAAAGGATTGAAGTTCAGTAAGGCTTCGACTCAGGCGACGCCACGCCTTAATACGAAATGTTTCACGTTAGAATTTGATAATAAAGTAGCAAATGTGCCCAATTTGTCCAGGGAATTGTGACTAGCACTCATAATTCTAATGAAACAAAGTTCGTGTAAAACTTGATTTACAAAACAAATTTACAAAACAAAAATACTAAGTGTGATTGAAAAGTAAAGAAAAGGGAATTTACCTCAAAATAATGTTGAAAAATAGGGTTACTAGATAGGCTTGGCAAGGAAACAGTTATAACACCCAGAGAATGAGAAAGAGATCCAAAGCCTGTTGAAACCTTAAAGTCCACTAAAAGAAAAATAGAAAAACTTAGCAATATATAGAATTGGCACTTTTCTAGCAATATATAGAATTGGTATTTTTCTAGATAAAGTTCAAAATTTGAAGTGTCGAAAATACGTCACTGAGAGATTGCCTTGGCAAAGCCTAACGAAGCCAATATCCGAGCTCTATCACAAAGAAATCAATTCAGTCAAGCCTGACCAAACAAATGTTCTAGTTGTATATAGACACGATCAGCTCCATTTAGCATAACAAAGTCGACATCGAAACTAAAACTGCCAAAGAATCAGCTTGCACAAACATAGTTTCTCCAGAACTAAATCTCTATGAAGATTGTTGGAAGGCATGTCACCAAGTTGATGGAAGACATGTTGTTAAGAATACATCACCACACAGCTAATCACCACACAGCTAAGCCCAGCCAAGCCACAAACTGGGCAGCATAAGGTTTATCATGCTCAAGTGCACCCGAGTCGCTAAAGGTTCATCATGTTCAAGGTAACACTACATGCAAGCTGTTAGAGGTGTTTCATGCCCAAGGATGATGCCGCATCCGAGCCACAAAGGAATAATTCTTCTCTTTCTTCTCATCTTCATACTCAAGAGTGACGCCACACCCAAGCCAAAAATGGTTCTTCATGCTCTAAAGTGATGCCACACCTGAGCCACAAGAGGTTCATCATGCTCAAGAGCGACGCCGCACCCGAGCTGCAAATGGTTCTTCATGCTCTAAAGTGATGCCGCACATGAGCCACAAGAGTTCATCATGCTCAAGAGTGATGCCATACCCCGAGCTGCAATGGAATGATTTTTCTTTTTCTTACAGTCCATAAAATATAGAACCAAAGGATTGGGCTAAAAAAAAACCACGAAAGTCAGTAAAAACAAAGAGAGAGAATGAAGAACTAAAATCAAAACTTATCGAAGCTGCAAGTTCGAGCAACAATTACTAATTTCACTATAACCAAGAGGCTACAAAGAAGTATGATTCAATTAAAGGAGTTCACGCCAACAATGTAGATATTAGCATATCTCATGCATTTAAAACAAGTAGGAGCGCATAGCAAATTTGTTGTTTGTTATAATAAAAAGTCCAAAAACACAGAAAGAAAACGGAAGCTACCGTATTCTGCGAGTTCAAAAGGGTCTCTAATAATCTTCTATAAACATATAAGTTGTGTATATCCCATATATATGTTGTATATAAGAAACTTATACATACATGCCAGTTGAAAACAAACGAACAAACCCTTGTTCTAGTAAGATGAGCCAAGTTATGCCAGTTATCAAAGAGTGCCAAGGACGGAGTTATGAGTCCACTACCGCAAAAATCAAAAGCATGTATGAGACGACTAAGAAGGAACAAGTTTGAAAAAAAAAATAATGAAAAATGAAGAAAAGAAGAGCTAAATTTTTTCTAAAAAAAACACGACATATCTTTATGAAAGAAGAAAGCTTACCACCTAAAGGTTAGCAAAGGGAGCCAACAAAGTGGCTACTCAGGAGCTTAGTAGCTTCTAAATGGAGCTTTCAGAGGAAAACTGAATGGCACCACCAAGGGTCACGACCAGCCTTTAAAAATCCAAGCTTTGTGGTCTGAAAAGAGAAGAACAAAAGTCATAAGGACATCATAAATATGGTGCAACAGACCAAGCAACAAAGATTAGTTTTGATGGAATAAAATCATTTTCACCACTACCACATTCTCTTTCTTTTGCAAAATTTTTTTCTCCTAGTTTTTTTGATATAATGATACATCTTACTGTACATTTGGTTAGAGAAGTGAACTTATGTAGTCCTGTTTATTTGAGATAGATGTATCCATTTGAGATATACATGAAAATTCTAAAAAGATATGTTAGAAATCGAAGCCGGCCAGAAGGATGCATTATAGAGTGTTATATCGCAGAAGAAGCTGTTGAGTTTTTTTCTGAGTATTTGACAAATGGAAAAGCTATTGAAGTACCCGCATCTTCAAATATTAATAAAAGCGTAAGTGATGGTGTCGTGTGTACGGTTAAACGAGAACAACTAGACCAAGCATATCGTACTGTGTTACAAAATATAGCTGAAGTCTTACCTTTCATCGAGTAAGTTTTATTGTGAATTAGATTTGTATTGATTGAATATTGAATTCTTTAATAATAATGGTTTACTTTGGGGATGATTTGTTAAAGGGAGCACATAAATTGGATCAAAACACAATTCTCAATGCAATCAAAAAGAGAGAAATGGATCCATGATGAACATCATCGAATTTTTATTAGTTAGTTTCGCGAACAGGTAATTCCAATTAGTTGTTACAATTAATAGTTTGATTTCATTTTTTTTTCCCTATTTTAGAGTATGAGTACTAATATGTTGTGTTTTCTAATTGTTAATTTTGTATTTTGAATATATTATAGTTAAAATGAACAAGACAACACATAATCTATCTGATACATTGAAATGGATATCACGTAGACCATCATTGGATGTAATTAAGTATGATGTTTATCAAGTTAACAGTGTTCATTTTTGCACAAGAGACCGCGACAATATAAGAACAACCCAAAATAGTGGGGTAAGTATTGTTGCAAAAATCATACAATTTTCAACTTCGAAGGATAAAAACCCAATAGAGGGTGATATGGTATACTGTGGCATTATCGAGGAAATTTGAGAACTTGATTTTGTCGCATTTCGGTTTTCGGTGTTTATGTGTCAATGGGTGGAGAGTAATCATGGGGTTAGAGAAGATAAGTTAGGCTTTACTTTAGTTGATCTAAACCGGATACGTCACAAGAATGATCCATTTATATTGGCAATACAAGCAAAACAAGTATTTTACGTCAATGATCCACTTGATGCTCGATAATCGATTATTCTTGCAACAAAACTAAAAGAATATCAAAATTTAGGAGTTGAAGATGAGAACGAAATACTTATTGCTCATGAAATATTCTCAAAAGGAGTTTCGGTGGAGGCTTTGATAGAAGACATTAATAAAGGTGATGTTACATGTTTACGAGATGATGGTGAAGGTATTTGGATTAATAATCAAAGAAAGAAACCAATGAGGTACAAATCAAATAAGTTATATATTTTTGTTTCATTTTTATATCTTTATGGATTGATGTTTTGTTTTTTAAAATATATTATCTCTTATATTTACATGCTTATTATATTCTATCTTAATTTTTGATCTATATTTGTGGTTTTATTATTTAACAGGTAATTATTGACATAGAAAATGAAGGTGCAGATGATGTTTATCAATTTACACCATCACAAAGTAGTTAAGGTGAAAGAAAACACAAAAAAAACTAAGAGGAACGACTCAAATGAATAAGTTGATTATAAAAAGAAGTGATAACAAAAAAGAAGTTGTCACGTACAATGAATGGGGACAACAAACTGGAGATGAAGGTAAACATTTGGCGAGCTTTTATGGCCTTATGGTTCATCGCAAGATCCCAATAAATATTGATAACTGGACGCTTGTACCAACGGACCTAAAAGATGAGCTCTGGCATATAATATTGGTATGAACATGAATATTTTTATTTCATATTTATTAGAATATATATTTGGTATTAACATTATTTCTTTTACATTATAGGAAACATTTGTATTGGACTACAAAGCAAAAAAGAAACTTTAAAAAGTTGTGGGAAAATGTGGAGAGATTTTAAGTCTAGGATTACAACTGAACTGATTTATGAGTATAGACATACTTGTCCAGAGTTATTAGAGCACCCTCCAGCATCATATGCACCGTGGATTGAACTTAAAGTTTGGGATGAGTTTGTTAAGAAAAGATTAAGTGCAGAATGGGAGGAAGCTAGGAAAGTACAACAGGGAAGAGCAACGTAAAATAAATATCCACATCGTATGTCTCGCTTGGGTTATGCTAGATTAGAAGCTAAGATTGAAAAAGACGAAGGCCGATGTGGTATTAATAGATCCGAGCTATAGAGTAGAGGACGTGTCCCTAAAAAAGGAGGCCTTACTGAGGAAATCAAAACAATAGTTGATAGAATTGTAAGTTGCTTATTATAACATATTGATTATATTAATTTGTAATTTTGTTTAAAAGTATAGCATAGTCTAATGTTCAATTCTATACATGTTTTATAGGAAGATTATAATCAATAATTCTAAGAGTGAAATCTCGAGATAGACGGTTCTAATGATATCTTAACAATGGCTTTAGGTACTCCTGAATATTCTGGACGTGTACAGGGAATGAGATTTCATGTTAGCCACAGACAATATTTTTATCAACCTGCTCTAACAAAGAAGCAACAATCATTTGATTTGAAACAATGGCAAGATGAACAAACACGCACGATGCAACAAATGCTTAAAGAACAAAAAAACAGTTCAAAGTAGAAATTGCTGAGATTCAAGTAGGACAACAAAGTAATGTTGGTGGTTCTAATACAACTCCTTCATGGCTAGAAGTTCAAAGGGAAGAAGTGCAACCACAAAAGATATATGTAAATCCAATGGTGGCTATAGGAACATCTTCACGACTCAAAAAAGTATGTTTATATGAGTTTCTTTCTTAACATATTGATTAACTACTTGTA